>CACRXP010001747.1:9508-20319 GCA_902702965.1 Spirometra erinaceieuropaei
CCAGAATCCGCCGCAGCTCTGGAGAAAATGTTCGACCAATCACTCTTCAGCACTCTGAAGCACGTCCGCATATCGCTTTTTTTGGTCACTCGCGTCGGATGACTGCTGTTGCGTCGTACCACCCTTTTGACCTGGTCGTCTCCGTTGGTGTCACAGGAGTCGTCTATTGCTTAGGTACGCTAATTCCTTATGTACATAGTCATGTGTATTCTGCTATTCTATACTCACTTTTTTTTACTATAGACGGACGATCTTTGGTAATGCGCGCACCCACCAGTTTTCTGTTTCCGTCCCCTTACTACGTAAACAAGGCAAGTGCCAATGATGATTACCAACCGCCCCAGGCATAAACTAGTGTTGAATGGTCCTATCTGACATCCTCATTTGCCCACCTGACCGCCTCTTTGTCAATTTTAGCTTCAGGCTCCTCACGAGGACAAGTCCACTACGAAGCCTTTCGTCTCGTATGCTCGTCCTGAGAAAGGTAAGAGGTGCGGATCCGGGGCTTTCACCGATCGCCCCAATTGGGTGGCTTTCCTGAAGTTCTTGCACCCAAACCTCAACCTTAGGTTTGTTTCCCCGAAATAAACTACCAACTTATGGAACATTACCACTTCTTATATTGTGCCGGTTGTCCGTGTGAAGGTGTTAGCGTCCATATTCTCCATGGCTGTACCTTTTACTTTTGTGTACGATTAGACTGGGGGTTGCCGGGGTCCGTTGCTGCTCATCAGGCGCGTGCATGATCTGCGTCTGGCGAGCCAAGCGGGGCAGAAACCCCCTTGTAACAAACAACAGGTTCTCCGTGGCTCGACACGTAACCGAATGAAATTTATGGCGCTACTTAGGTACTGTACGATTTTTCTTAGGAGTAATTGTGCGTTTTGGCTCCAGTGCCTTCGTCGTCGTCATTGCGTGCCTTCATTTAGGCCGAAGCTGATGTCCGCTGCCTTTGGGGACTTTATACTCTGGTCGGCTAGCTGTCTGATTGCGGGCAGCTTGATGGGCCTCCTCATTGGCAAGATCTAAAAAAGGAAAACAGGCCATGGGGACGGGCCGTACAAATACCGTTTGGACTGGGCAAATAGATGGGCCAGTGGGCGAAGAAGCTTACGCTAGCCCCCTGTGAGATATCCTGTTGCCAAAGTCAACTACAGTCACAACTTTCTGCATCAGTATGCCCGGGCCATGGGCTCCGCTGCTCAGGTAAGGGTGCGTGTGCTGGGGGTACGCTGGTGAGATCGGTGAGCTCTGTCTTCCGAGTGTTTAATCGAGAGTCGGTGCTCTGCCGTGTACGCTCCTCTCCTGTGGCATCCATATCTTTGGCTGGGCTCGATGCGTTCTTAGAAGCGATGCTTGTTGCTTCTACGTCCCCTCGAAGATGAATAGCCGCTGACGGCATGGATTCGGGTGGCGGGACAGACCACTCGTCTGTCGGGCTTCAGTTGGGAGTCTTGCTTATGGAAGGCCCGTTCGCCACCTATCGAGCGGCGCGGGCGTTGGACTTGTTGGACGGCAACGCGTTCGCCCCGCCTGTCTTTGCATTGCCAACGTTCCGTCAGAGGCTTGTCGTGTCCACGAAGAGGGACTAGTGGCGTATTTTGTCCATCGGAATCGCTGGGGACATTGTGATGTGCGCTGACCGGAGGCACTACCCCGGTCGATGTACCATCAAGTATTTAGTCGTCAGTTGTTAACTTGGTAGACAGAGATCGACTCGTTTTCGCGAAGGCTAGCTTTGTTAGGATGAATCAAAGTCGACACCTGCAGAACATGGCCGCGAGACCGCATCGGGCATCAGCTATCGGCGATGATGCCTCGGTGATTGGCACTCCGGGGAGCAGTTCACGAGGCAAAACGAGGAGCCTGACGATGCTCTCCAGGGGGTGAGGGTGCTTTGTGGGTTTAGTCCAACTGCCATTCCTGAATGCTCTTGTGGAGACATCTACCATGCCTGTTCTGTCAACGCCTTGTGCGTGGGCAATGCTCCGCATCGCAAACTCCCAGACGCAATCGGAACCCCCGAAGCAAGAGACTTGCGAATGGAGATTAACAGTAATGATGCCAGGCACAGCACTGAGGGTACCCAGGACTGGGCGAGTGGCGCTGCGCAAGTGTATGGGCGTTTAGATTGTCTTATATTTCCTGAGTCGTCTTGTTCCTGGTGGAGACATGAACGACTAGGCCAACTTACGACATAAAATACTTTTTTTTGGAAGACTTGGCTTCCTCGATTTCGCTGCGTCGTTAGATTTAGTCGATTGTAACGCTATTTTGGAACCTGGGACCTTGCTGTATAACTCGAGAACTAAACTTAGACAAGGCACATCTCGGGCGTGACCATTTCACCATAAACGCCAGTGTCAGTCTTCCACTGTATGGCTCCCATCATAGGACCACGAGTTCGGGAATGATGGCAGGCTCGAAGTGGTGGACCGTTCGGCCAACTTCGTCTCCTATGCTACCAAAAGCCAAAGCCAGTGGGGAACCAGCCGGTTCACATGGCTGTCACCTCGCCCGTCTGGTAGTAGCTGGAGGTGCTCGCAGTCTCGCCTCAAAATGCGTCGGAGGACGAAGAATAGTATGGGAGGTAGGTTGTAGAGCCCCTGTCCTCGGCGGTCTCGATGCGTGCTTTCTGTTAGGTGCTAACTCTTGCGAGACGAGGTATCTAGTAAGCCAGACCTCTAGAGAGAAGTACATCTTTGGCCGATGGGGATCGTCTCGGATATGGGACCCTGCTGCCGACCAATGCCAACTGTTTATGAGATAGTGCGGAGTCACCGTCTCGGATAATTGGTCCACACGCTGTCGAATCCTGAGGAGGATTGTCTGCGCTGCAATCTCTCTGAGCTCGTGATCGAGGGGGCGCCGCCGTTGCGCTGGTTGATTGAGAACCTGCGTGGACGCTACCAAGTGAGGAAGTTTTTGGGGTTCGCCACCGAAGCACGAAATAAAGAACGACTGCCGGAGGACCAATGGTTGGCCGCAGGACTGTGGGCTTCTAAGTCGATTGCAAAATGCTGAAGACAACTGATACTAGTCAGAGCAAGCTCCCAGAGCCCAGAAGCCATAGAATTATCCCTCGTCCACCAGACAGTCGTCATCCCGGCCCCAGAGAATTCAAAGTAACCACGGTGGCGCTAGGGGCTAATCTGGTAAAATGGATTAATTGTTGCCTTGTAATTGGCGGACAGATGACGCGTTCTTGTTGTAACATTTGGTCAACCGACGACCCGTATGTACACACTTAAATATCATCACAACGTCTTCGACATTGGCATGCACGCCCCTCCTGTGGTATTGAAGACAGTTCCAAATATATTTTTCATCGGCTGCGGAGACCTGCTGATGGCTTCTACTTCAGTTAGTGTTTTTGACGATGAGGATGACCGGAGTAGACCTTGTAGATCGTTGCACCACGCGTCTTTTCGATGGTTCCAGTAATCAGTGCAAAAAGGGTAAAAGCCCACTGAACTCCGTACTTCACCGCCGCCTCTTCGGACGTTATTGCGATAAGATTCTAATCGTCTAACGATAGCGTTAGCCTTGCGCAATGCAACTAGGCCAACAAATGACTTTTCTCGATAGTACTGCGGCGGTTGGACCAGCTTTAGAAAGATACAGCTGACGGACGCTACCGGCAAGGCCAGATTGAGCGACATTGACACCTATCGAATGCCTCCGATGTCTCCATCTCTGTGAAAAAAGTCACAAACGCCAGAGACACCCGAAGACTGTTTCTGCTGATGTTGCCGGCCGGTGAGGGATTCCCTGCTGTTGGTGCCTCATTTCCAAGAAGTGCTAAGAAAACATGTACTGCACGGCGGTTGAGGCCAGGCAGTTGTGACTGATTCCGAATCTGTTTGTCTATCAGTTGTCCTTCTCGCTTCTATCGCCAGTCACTTACTTCCTATGACGGGTCCAGTCTGGTGCCCATGCTATAGCAAGTACCATTGTAGAAGTATGAAAAGGCAGCCTTCCAGTTGGGTAATGCAAAACTGATGATGATTCATTAGTACATCGGTTGCGTGAAATTATTTGTCAGATGCATACTGCAGGCTTATTACCGAAAGAAAGTATTTTGGTTCTCTTTCCAGTACACAAGAAGGGTGGCATGACACGCTCTGAAAGCTAGCGTGAAGTCGGCTCAGTTGACGTCGCTGCCAATATCTTTCATCCGCACCCCGAGATGACTCCAAACTGTTCGAGGACTCATCAAATTGCCAACTCAGACTGGCTTTCGAGGGATGGGAAGGTGTTTTGAGAACATCTTCCCACTTGGAGGTTCTGTAGTTCTATTCTGTTTATGTTTGAAATGCACCCCGACTGAAAGTCCCACAGAGCAGCTGGACTGGTCCTCAAAGCTCAGTGGTCTGCAGTGCAGCATTGCTGATCAGGTTGTTAAATCTGCGCGCAAAACAACTGAAAGTACTTTTCGCATTATGCTAGTGACGAAGATAAACCGTCCCTGTACCTCAATGGTTTGCGCCAATGAGGTGCGCTGCCCCAAGTACTTTGGATTACCGCATTCCCGTTCATTTGTGCTAAACGTTTGGTATTCGAGTCGGTGCGACTTATCCAGTGTTCGCCATCGTCCCAAAGTGCGTATGCGCCCATCATGATGTCGGGGTTTTCATAGAAAATCGAGTCTGCAAGGCTACTGAGAGAATTTTCCTAACGGTAACGAAGCTTAAGCGACGAAGACTGTGGAAAATCTGAAGTGGGATATGGCGGGCCAAGGTCATCTTCAAATTACTCTACGTGTACGGTGCGTCGACTTCATCCGGAACAGAATATTTCACATTCAACGTCCACGATCAATGGAACTAAGCTTGATTAATTTGGGCACCTCACGTTGATAACTGAATGCCTCAGTATCCCTGTTCTAAGTCCTTAGCAGCACCGTCTATAAAGCCGATGCCAGCGCCGGTAGCTCAGGATGTGGATGAGTACTTTTCACCAGAACCGTAGGAATGTTATAGTCTCTTCGATAGGACAGTTCTTCGTAGTCGACGGCGTACACTGTGTGCTCCGTAACAACGTGCGAGCAGGGACGGTGACTTACGCGTGAGTTAGCTGTGATGATAGTAGATTCGTGCGGCACCTACTGCACTCTCTCGACCTGGGCCCCGTGTCGAGGCAGAATCAAGGCAACCGGAGGTGGGAGGGAGCGCGGACGGGTGACATGATGTAAACCCGTACCTAGGCGTACCACCATACCTTCTGGTCCACAAAGTACAGTGATCAGGATTTTACGTAAGGGAAAAAAGAAAAAAAGGAGAGCGGCGCGACGTGTGCCTGCACCTGGGCCTGCCGCCACATCCCAAATGTTGGTCCTTGTGGACTCGCACTCCTGACGGCGCCTGCCAGAATCCGATATAGCCCCTGTTTCTTGTCCAGCGCATCTACCGCGTGGCCCGTTGTAAGGATAAAGATATCGCAATACAAGACTAATCTTAAAAGCACCAAAGGTGCTCATAATTATAAACCTTTTGGAAATGAGTACGACGTTCGTTCAAGTAAAAAACCGAAATAGGTGCAATTTCCCAACAAAGCGTACACAATGAAGTTTGGGCGATTTTCCCTATAAAATATGACTAAATTTGCAAAGGCATCCAAAATAAGTAGCAAAAATGCGAACTATGTTATGTAGTAGTATTCTTTTGCCTGCGGTTAGCACAGGTGGTCGGGAAGGGGTTTAGCCAAAAGCGAATATGTTGCTTATAACGAAACTATCTGCCAATCAGTATGGAGACCACACCTAAACAATCTCCTCTCTCTGAAAGAATGCCCAGCCCGCGAGGTTCGAGGATAAACGTATGTCCTTGGACCGCTTTGCATTGAGGGGATCTTAAGAAGCCGGGACTACAGAATTTTAAGGGCACAGCGCAAAGAGACACTTGCTGCTAATGGGTGCTCCTTCAAAGGCTTGTCTAAAGACGACAGAATTTGAGATGTGGTAGAGACACAAGGACAGCTTTGGCCTCTAAATGCCTCATTGGAAGGAACGAAAAGAATCCTCAAGAAGACAGACAGAGCACACAGTGCATGAGAGGACAGGGTTAGGACGATAAACACGGGTCTGTATTTCAGAGAGACAGATTCGGAAGAGCTGAACCACTATTCCTGTGTTCTGCAGGTTAGAAAAGGCCCATGCATTTGAATGCGCAGAAGCAAACGGAGTTGGCGAAAGAGCAAACAAAATTTCACCCTGAGGGTCCATGAAAGGAGGCCGCAGGCACAAGCGGAGGTCCCTTTTATCCTAAGCTTGGACTCGTACAGAGCAGAGAGGGAGAGAGAGAGCTGAGTTCTCCGCGCAAGCATCTTACTACATCAGTAGAGTTTAGAACTCACTTTTATGGGTGATACACGACTATTTCAAATGAAACACTTCAGTGGCTTAGCATAGATAACAAGCTTGGCTTATTCGAGAGTATTACCGACAATACGAGAAACTTAAACGAACATTTGACCTGCACCCAGTGATGGAAATAACATTTACGTAAGTCGCAGACAGGTTGACCGCAAATCGCCGAACAGCAAAGGGCCTCCACAAGATCATCAAAAGGTAAACGTTGGTACCCAGAACTCCATGTACGTAGTTATCAAAGCAAATTATGAGTTAGTAACTTGGACCTGACATATTTCAGCACGGCGTACCTTGCGTGGACTCCGCATCTTTTCGCGTTTGTAATCCTCGCGAACCTTCTTGCGCCTTGCTTCAAGTTCGTACTCTCGGGCAATCTGCCTGTTCGGTGGCATGCCGCTCAAAGACCTTATGGTGCATATGTCAAGGTTCTTCTCTAATTGCTGTCAAATTAAGACGAAAGCAGTTTACATCAGAATATACTGTTTTAACGAATAATATGGGCAATAGGGGAATTGCACAGACAGGAAATGCTCGCTGAGAGGCGAGATCGGACCGGTGACCTCCGATCCCGAGTCTGGTGCTATGTCCCTGAGTTATTGCGTCCACCTTGCAGCTGTGCGTGACGTCATCCTGAGTTGCAGGGAACATATTTCAAGTCTGCACAACCCTAATTCTTGTACTGAAGGACAAATTTCCCCAGCGCAGTCAGGCTATGCTGTACGTCCTAATGACTAGGTCACTTTTATTCAAGCAGACTGTGGTCTAAGGAGCAGTCACCTGACTTAGACCTTTGATCCGCTTTGGAGAATAATTATAGAATGTAAGTACTCACTGCTCAGGACAGCCTGCGTGTTAAATGCTAATTACTCTTTATGTAGTATCGGTCATGCGGTTTTCATCAGGGGTGGAAAAGGGAACGGCCGATTTCTAGAATTAGCAAATTTCGACAGTGAGGACACAGGAACAAAACGTGCATTTTTGTGGGTCACATTAACTAAAATGCACCCAAAATGAATTACCGGTCCACGTATGCGTTGATGCTTTCCAATAAGGCTGAGTAAGCACCTGTGGTATCGAACAATATGGGTGGGACCCTTACAATCCGATCACTCAGAGCTTAAATCTAGGTTAGGCTCGAAGATCCTAAGTTGGGGTTAAAAACTGAAGCTTTCCTGATCTGGGTCGGCCCGTTACCGGTGTATGGAGGCAAGCGGGTCATAAACACGCATTTCATGTAATGAACAGGAGAAGCGCTTCGTTTTGTCATGGGCTGTACTGGCTGTGCGTTAACTGACACACAAAAGTTTTACTAGCTTAAGTGCTCCTATATTTCTTTCCCGCAGATAGCTGGAAAGTTGGTGGTCTTTTTCACTGTCTTGCGAAGTCGGAAAACGCAATGTGTTCTCGACTTTGATTAAGCCTTTAAGGATATGAAAGCAGGTGGCATTCCTCGTAGTGGGCGGGAGTATTGCTGTTTTATAATAACCGAATCGACACTGTCAAGTGTCTCTACTGCGTCCATGCTAAATGCTGCATCCCATCTGTCCATCTCAGAAAGGACTACCAGTGCTTGTGGGCGCCGCTGACTTCCCTATGATTTGGACTAAAGCGAGGAAGACTTCGCAGCATCGTCCTCATCTATCCAGCATGTCCCATGGTGTTATATTGGCGGGATTTAGTCAACTGAAAAATATGGGCCAGAGTGATGTACCGGGCGATTTATTCCCGTCACACATTTGCGTTAGACACTAACTGAAACGGACTAGACCAAGACATAGCAGACGCAAAATAGAACCCACCGATTTTCGAGAGATTGTAGGAGAACAGGTTTTGATACTTTCAATAAATACAAAAGACGAACAAGGCTCATTCTTGTGGAAGAAGCCTTGACATATTGATTCTGATATCTGAATGTCGTGGTACTCGAACTAAGGCAGCGAGACAAAAGCATTAAACTGTAGTCCATTGGCATTTATCCCCTTAACTTGATATTCATCCCAGGTTTTCCAAACCAACAAAAGTTTGGCAGGAACGCTGACTTACCGATACTTTCTTTACAAGCCGGTCTCTTTCAGAGTTGCTGATTATAAGTTCAGCGAATCTAGTTTCCATTTTCCGACGCAACTGAAACAACTTCGACTGGACACCATTCACTTGCAACGCAAGAAGTAGTGTGTCATTCCTAGAAAACAAAAACATGCAGGATAATTCCCACTGATGTTAATGTTGAAGCTTGCCACTTTATCGGCCGGTTGACGACTTTCGTGTAGAAGGACTTACAACCTATTTTTATAAGAAATAGGATGCGTTATGCTTTGCAGCTAGGCATCTAACCCGAGAGTACTTGCACTTGGAACGGCTGCGATCATGCCTGATGTAGCCGGCTTATTACTTATACGTGAATGGAATTTTGGTTAGCACCTGTGCTGTTAGTATGGTATCACCTTACCCCTAAGTACACCATATAGTGGCATTATCCGCCACTGGGACTCATAGTGGACGGAATCGAACGTGGCGGCGAAGTCAACAAAGCAAACGGTCGTCGGTTGCTGGTAGCTGTGGCGGAATCTGAGAATGAGCCTCAGTGTAAATACGTGGTCAACACATCCACGTCCAACACGGAATCCGGCTTGGTTAGGCCTCGACCTAGAGTCACGCACAGCCTGAACTCGCCTAAGAAGGCCACTGGTGAAGATTTTTGCAGCCACGTCGATGAGACCTATGTCGCGGTAGTTTTTGCGTCTCGTCTTATCTTCCTTTTTGGGGATAAGTATAAGGAAGCACCAAACCCCAGTCATCGGGAGCAACCTCGTCTCTCCACGCCCGTTCAGTCACTTCATGGAGCCAGGATGTCAAAGTGTCGACACAATACTGGCAGATTTCAGTGAGTATACCGTTCTCCCCGCGTGCCTCATTGATGCGTAGCCTTTGTATGGTATCAACGGCTTCTCTTTCGGAAGGGGGGTCGCATAGCACTGGATAGGTTGGCTAGAGGAGGAACTCCGCTGCAGAGGAAAGCAAGAGCGGGGTGGGTTGGGCATCGAAGTTGAGATGGTGCTCAGAGTGCTCACGCCAGCGTCCGACTTTGGCCGAGTTGTCAGCAATAAATCCGCCGTTAACGTAGCGAACAGAGTCACTCAGTGCAGAGGGCCTACCACTAACTTGGTGGATAAGTTGGTAGAGTTTTCGGTCTGATGTGGTTTGGTAGCCCCACCTGAAGAAAGCAAACCCCGGTCACTTCTAATACGGGACCGGTGGTAATAGGGTTTTTAACAGGTGGGGCCGGGGAACGCACAGGCGACGAGGTCAAGTAGTTGCATACAAAAGAAAAGCCACTGGGAATGCGCGGTTGTACTTTGAATGGGTGAGAAATAGTTACGCTAACCCCTAACCCAAACTCCTAACTCTAGCCCCTGATCCTAAACCCTAACCCCTAACCCTGACCGCTAACCCTAACCCCTAACCCTAACCCCTAACCATAGTCCCTAATCCTAACTCCTAACCCTAACTCTAAACTCCAATCCCAACCGTATTGTGTCCATCAGGTGGGGCTACCAAACCACATCTTACCGAGTGTCACCAACTTTCCATCATCTTCCAGATTTGACGGAAGGAATCAGCGCTACGGAGCTGGGTCGAGCCGTCTGGGCAGACAACTCCAGGGTTCTTCCTCTGATCCAGTTACTGCAGCCTCGATGGGAATATCCAAGGACTTTTTCAGCTGCCCCATAGATGATTTCATTGACGAACATTGGCTAATGCGCTCTCCGTCGGCTCGGCTCGTAAAACAAGACCGAATTTCTCTGCTCAGGGCCTCGACAATACCGGTTTGCCTGATTTTTGCGACATCGAGGCGTCTAACACGTGGCATTTTTGGTGCAGATGAGAGGTGAACTTTCAACCATGTACGAACGAGAACATGGCCCAACCCATGGGCGTTACCAGTCTCGGCACCATGCGTCGATGCACTATAGTGAATCCAGCTGCGAAACCTTGAGTTGACTAGAATGTAAACGACCTGAATGGCCGTATGACCATCGTCTGAATACCAGGTCAGTAGATTTTTATTGCGATGCTGAAAGCATATGTTCGTGACAAGCAGTCGGTTCTGATCAGCAAAGTTCAGTAATCTCTCGCTATTGTCACACCACGAACCAAGCGGAAAGCAGCCAAAAAGATGGCTGCTTGTAGGGTCGTCAGGTCTGGTTCGGCCATTCCAGTTCCCGGATAAAATTAGCAGATCGCGGTGAGGGGGTCATTCAATTAACACTAGCAACTGCAAGTGAAACGCCTCTTTAGTGCGCTGTTCGGCAGCTGAAGTTGGTGCTTACACAGAAATGATAGAAATGTTCACGAAGTGACCCTTCAGTTGCCCGTAGACCATCCGGCCATTGACTGGTTCCCAAGCAAGTAACGCGAGGCCGGCTTGTTGCGATAGGGC
>CACRXP010001747.1:20360-33211 GCA_902702965.1 Spirometra erinaceieuropaei
CAAACCTGAAGTAAACAAACCTCAGTCACCTCTAATACGGAACCGGTGGCAATAGGCGATTTACAGGTGGGGCCGGCGAACGCACAGGCAGCAAGGTCATGTAGTAGTATGCAAAAGAAAAGCTATTGGGAATGCGCGGTTGTACTTCAGGTGGTTGAGAAATAGTTACCCTAACCCCAACAGTATCATGTTCATCAGATGGGGCTACCAAACAACATCCTACCGTAATTTTGCATTCCAGCACCATATAGAAGTTGCTTCCCACTGTTAAGTAACGTTGCTGACAAACAATAAAACTTAGTTATCGAAAATCCAAGGAGCAAACTCACTAGTGCTTGCTCAAGTAAATGTAGTAAGTACAACATTTCTGCAGTATTATTTACTACTAATTAAGATAGCGCAGCGGTCATTTCATTTAACTTGGTAAATCCTGTGTCTGTTACCCGTCATCATTCGTCAATGGATCATGTCTCAGGGATTCTGCATGAATCCCATAATGAATATATTTCAGCATCCACTTTTTCTCCTGTCTGCAGGTCTTGTTGACGCCCAATGACCTTGGCATGGATGACGTCCACGATTGTAGTGTAGAGGCCTCCAACTTTCTGGCATTTTTCCTGTTCTTACCAGACCACGTCACATTAACTAAGTCGATTGAGTTGTATTCGTAAGAAGGCTTTGTCGGAAATACAGGGACGGAATTTTCGCAGAGTAGTCTCATTCCATTGTATACATAGATGCCTAGAATAGTTGACTGATTTAAGTTTTGCAAACTATGTCCTGATGCAATTATACAGTCTTGTCCATGAGCTGCGGGCTATGTTATTAATCGATATCGTCCGAAATGCAACCTCGCGTAGCAATTGTCCACTAGACGTGTACTACACCGCATTAGCTGTTTCCTACAGAGAGCGTAGGCAGTCGAGATCAGCGTAAGATTACCCCAAATGAAGTCTACGTATGGGTCCTCTGCAGACTTTGGGTTGACGGTCGAGGATTTGCTTCATCTGATCTTGCCACTGCTACAGTTTTCGGGGTCTGTCAGCCGCAGAAGGTTTCAAATGCCACGAAGAAGGTCTTCGTTCTACAACGATTCACGCACTTTGAAGTTCAGATGCATGCGTACTCAATCGGTTGCTTTGTAGCTCCCGTAGTTTGTGTTGTAATTTACGATGAAGTTAAATCTATACTGCTTTATTTTGCGTTGTTTTGTTTTCAAGTACTCTCCTGCTTGTTAACCTGTTCTTTTCGCCTAAATGTTTCGAATTAACGAGGTAACTCGATACCGGATGACTGATTAGTGTTAGCGGTGATGAACGTATATCAAGCGGAAATTTTTGAATTCATGATAGTGGAGGGTTATCAGCATTAGTCTGTGATGTTCGAGTTTTGCTGAGTTTGGCTTAGTTCCGCTTCAATTGACCAAGGCGATTCATACCTTTTTCGAAGCCAATGAATCGATATACGTCCACTCATGTCTGAGTAATTGCCAGATCTGCAGCGACAGAACATGTCAGGGGACGCGTAAGAACTTCGTTTGAGGGCAGTGCTTCTAATCCATTCGGGAAACGCCATCTATGCGCTCTATGCGTCAAATACATACGCAGGTCATCGTCTGTCTCCTAGTAAGCGAGTACCTTCTTCGTGTTTTAAACAATGCGTTACAATTTGCCTTGTTTAATTTCCGAGGAAATTAATGAGCGAACTTGGAGTAAATCTTTCGAATCAACCCTTTTCAGGCACGGTTCGAAATTTGATATGAATATTTGAGTTGAAATCCATCAGCTACTGCGAAATAACCGCTTAATATTCAGAAACCGCCAACAGGCAACCAGTAGTATAGAATTGTGCAATGATTTACCGTACTAACAACACAGGTATTAGCTAAAAGCCCAGACACGCGTGTTTCGCCGATCTTATCCCGCTTCCTGACGCAGCGGCGAGGGGTTCGACTCGTCAGTTGGTCCCCCAGCTTTGTCCGTGTGTTTTCTGGTATAGGAACTCCAGTTTCAACTGGCCTTGTTTAATTTCCGAGAAAATTAATGCGCGAACTTAGAGTAGCTCTTTCAAAACAGACCCTTTAGGGCATGGTCCAAAGTTTGATATGAATATTTGAGCTGAAATCCACCAGCTACTGCGGAATAACCGCTTAATATTCAGAAACCGCCAACGGGCAGCCAGTTGTATGGAATTCTGCAATGATTTACCGTACTTACAACACAGGTATTAGCTAATGTCATTTTGTATGTATCGCCAAATTTCATTTAGTTAGCGAGCTAACGGATCATAATAACTGTTGTTTTCAGTAAGTTCTACATAGTTCACATCGATAGAATGCCCGTTATTACGTGCACTCTCTCGGTGCTGTAAACTGCTGGATCCGAAAGCAGGCAGGAGGGGACATCAGGATTTCGCTCTGTGTTCTGGAGTTTAGTTGAGCTCATGGCATTCTCTTAACACAACACTGTAGGCAGAATGCAATCCGTTTCCATTAACTCATTTGTTGGAAGAAGCCGAATGTAATCTGTGTAGTCCTCAAACCTTTAATTTGCCAAATGCTTTATATGTCACGGCTCCTCCAAGAGATCTTCAGGGTCAACGACTATCCGCGAATATTCGTTGAACGGAGACGAAAGCAATCAAGGAAACGGAATGAAGAACATTGTCAGTCAATATCGTGGCGGAGTATTCCATGCAAGAAAAGGGTCTCCGAAGCCGTAGCCAGATCCCTCGCGTTGCTCGGAATAGGCGTTGCCCACAGGCCCGACTCAACAATACGCCGGCAAGTGATGGGGCCAAAAGACCCGATCCCTAAGCAGGAGATGTCGGCTGTTCTCTACCGACTTCAGTGCAGCTGCGGAAGGCTAAATCCCATAAGATAAAAGATGGCATGATGATCTACATGTGGGGTAAAACGGGGGATTGAATTCCCTGCCCCCTAACACAGGCACATGCAATCGCGCCTCACAAAATGACGTAGCCACGTGGTAGGCATCGACGTCTCCGCGTGGTGCACGGGGTGGTCACAGAACCGGCGATCTGTGGATGAAGCATGTTGTATTCAGGCGGCCTGCGCAGTATCGACATCATTCTCGCCACAGTCACTCATTTGGCTCAGATGACAACGTGATTTCACACGCCGGGGCTGATAAAGCGGGGCGACCTGCCTACGCGTGCCCCACGCGACCTCGTTCACACGCCGTTACCGGGCCTTAATGGAGATTACTTGGATCTCGCTGGCGTGAGGGTCCCATTAGTCTCAAATGTGGATGGATTCTCCGTAACGAGAACAACCGAGTTATCCCATCAGCTAGCAAACTTCAAAAACCCGCATCTTTCTGCATAGTGATGGATGCAGGCAGAATTATTTATAACAGTGTTGGCGACGCTGATTTGCCGTGATAGGGGGTACACTAGTATTTTCTCCTCCACCATCCCCTCCTTCGCGTACCAGAAACGTGTCCGATGTTGTCAAATAACTGGTAATTATAGTTGAAGCAGAGGCTATAGAGTCCACCTGCTCGTGACACAAAATGACCGGGTCCCCACATCATGTCGCAAGATACGACAAATATATGAATCCAACTGATGTGAGGTATGGAGATCCCACAAAGGTGCATTTCACTAGTCTTACTATCGATGGCAATCCGGACCATATCTTTGTTGTCGGATAGGCGAAAAATGTTAGGGTAGAGTAGAACATGGTGTGGAAGCGGCTAATAGGAGTCCCGGGGATGTGTGCAGGCAAGTACGAAGGTGGGATCTAGACTGGGATGTTTTACAAGAGTCTTTCATTCAGACGCGTATGGCTGAATTTCTGGGTAGTGTGTGCAAGCGAGTCGGAAACGGACAGGGGCTTCTGACACTGGTTCGCCGCTCTCTGGGCAATAGATTCAAAACGACTGTCCAAGCTGATGCAGTATTTAATTGATCAATTGTATTTCGGACAGGACGAGATTTTTGGTGTAGGCGTTGTTATTGGCGGTGGCGATACCACTGTTAGTACACTTGGCAGCGCTGGTGGTAGAAAGACTCGTGAGACTCTCCCAAAACGACAATGTAGGCAATATATATACGGTTGCCATTGAATCACTAATTACATGGCACCGACTGCAATCTATATGACCCGTCGAGCATTTATGCGTCCCTCCTGATTGCAATGTCTGCGCGTGTGTTCCAAAGCTTGTTTTAGATGCTGAAACTGCTTGTAGTGAAATACTTGCGTTAACTTACTCGTGAAATGCGTCGAAATTTACGAATGATTGTCAGTCACTCGCAAACCAACATTATTTCATTTGTCCGATGTCTATTTTAATCAAGCACTAGTTTAAAAGAATTAAAAACATGAAGGAAATATTAATGGCAGTGTCGCGTTGTTTGGAAATGCCGATTTCTTTAGAAAAGCACAATATCTTGAACGCCTCAGAAATGGCGCTTATTTAGTTAACTTTGCTTTTAGATATAAAGAATGTATTCTCATAGCAAAACCAGTAAACATGGAAAGTAGAAATAAAATAACGTTTATAATAGTGTTTCATGGAAGTTTTCATCTAAAAATCGTTTAATCATTAGTGTAGTTTCATATATGACGGTCTGCCAACTGCCCACATTCTGAGTGTATATTTCAAAACCGTTTTCCAGTGTGTTGTGTTATCCTTGAGTCGTATGAGTTAAATGAGATGGGGAAAGCCGCAAGAACATAAGGTTTCATAAGGTTACATGCTGTGAGGCCAGTCGGTGCCTAATAGATCTGGATAGATTTGGCAGGCGTGATCGTAAACATGCCATTTTGGGTTTATAGAGAGAACGTTTTTTCCGTTAAATGAATTTACACTTTTCGCTTTTTTGGATTACGTTGGGTTTCACATCGGCCTCCAAATGTTGCTGAATACTGCATGATTTTCAGTGTTTTTATCCGATCTTCCATAAAGACAGATTTTTAATCACCTGTCTGTTGAGAATTTTAAAATAAGACCATTCTTGAAGGCATTTATCGAATTAATGAGTGTTTGGACGCTCCTTTTCACGAAGGTGGTCGTTTGGACCACATGTGAAAACTCCTTCAAACATCAGATTTTATTTTTGAGAAAAATGGCTGTCCACAACTTGCATTTTTGCAAAGTGAGGCCAAGTAAAAATATGCTACTTTGACCGTTTTTTTCACCTTCCTAAACAACCCTACCATTTTTTCTACCGCAAACGTAGAAGCAAGACTTACTCTATAGACAGAGGCCATTTCATCTGTTTTTGCTCGCTTCTAGACGTCGTTCCTTGATTATGAATGCACGGCAGAGTGCCCATATAAATACTAATACTTTGCTGAAATTAGTACAGTTTTGCTCATGCTATTTCTGAATAAGACATGCACAGAAACTAAACTACATGAGAAGCAGTGTTTTATGTGTTCAAAGCTGGAAATTGACATTCTGCGGTGGTCATTTATGTAACATCAGGTAGACTTTTCGATAACAGTATAGAGAAGGTCCCCACTTAACTGTTAGCAGACTGTAAATCGTGTCATACAGGGGTTCATTTTAGTATACACTTGTAGGCTGTTGCAAAAATTACACTGCCAACAAAGATTACCTCCCTCGACCTCACACCTTAACTCAAAATCCGTTATTTTATGAATTTTAACCTTTGTTTATTGTTTAATTACTACTGTCATTTCTGTTGTCGTATAATAGCATAAAATAAGACTTTCGAGTAAATCCAGGCAACCTCTTTGTCAGCTGACTGTCTGGCTTGCTGCCGCACCCATAAAACTTCCTTTACCATAACTGACGTATGGCAAGATCCACAGTCAACTGACAGCTAAGTGGGTTCCTGCAATATACCGTTGACCTGGTGGGGTATTATCGCCGTATCTCAAGATAAAACCCCATATTACGCGATCCAAGTTTTCCAAACGGCAAAACAATTTCAGTCCATTTAAACGAAGGAATCCCCATCTGCGTTATTACTGCACGTTAGAGCACCAAGTCACACAGATCTGTTAATTTGGCATTTAGGAATTGGTAAAAACTCTGGTTCTCCTAAAATAACCTCTGTATTAGCATGTTGGTTACCGCGGTTAACATCGGACATAAAATAAATTTTTAGGTCCGGCTAAATCTGTTTTTTAAAACTCTCGCGGGTAATTTGCTATCCTTTCAATGAAAAAGTCCCTCAGAGGCGTAACCGAAGTCTAGAACATGTATTAGCAAAGGACGCCGCACAAGTATATTCCAATGTCTATTTTCTCTAAAAATTTACCGGCATTTTACTTGATATAATTAGGTAAACACAATTTCTGCACGAGAGAAGGACATTTCATTGAAGTTATTGGATGAGCGAACAAAATGCACATCGTTAAAAACGTTCAGACGTTGTCACATCAGTTTCTGTTATCAGATTTCATGAGATATGTCACGTATGTTCAGAAATGCGTCACATCGTAGGGGTCCAAAATATAAAATCTGCAGATTGTGTAAGGCGATTGATAGCGTGACATCTAGCAAGCATTGTGAAGCAATACTCAACATTTTTTATCCTGTTCTAAGGTAGCATAAATTCCCATGGAGCAGTTCACAGGATCATTTGGCGAGTATACGCGTGCTTTCTCACCAGGCCTGTACATTTATATGTGAACGAGGTACAACCCGAAACGTGTGAGCGATCAAATCAATCGATTACAGTTCCTTTGTTGGGTAAGATGATTCAGTACTTACAGCGCAGGTAATAGCCAAAAGCCCATGTAATCGTGTTTCGCCGATATTACGCGGTTATCCGCTGGGGCTGATGGACTTCGGCCCAAAGATTCATACACAAATACTTCGGTCTGAGCCTACAGACCTTACAGTGCGTGACTGATCTCATGAAATGTTGGCGAAAATTCTGGAATGCATTTCCGATTAGACAGGGTTACTTAAGTGGGATTTTAATACAGATTATCATGCAGAATAACCCTATAACATTTCAGACTTGCCAGGATGTTGGCTTTTGAATGCACTTCTCTTCATCTTCATGTATAAACCACACTCGGTAAAAAAATGACTGCTTACGTAGCATGCATTTTTCCTGTTGATTTCTGCTGGTATTATAAGGTAAAATAGATTTTATGGAAAACATGCGCAAAATACGCTTCATTTTTTCTCATTTTGAAGGACATCATGCTGTTTTCATATGTTATGCCCCAAAAACCGTGTAGTTAAGTTTTTAAAAAGCTTCCCAATTCCCCAATAATTTTTAGCCTGATCTTCCATTGCATCAGCGTTTAGAAATTTCAGTCTACAAGGTGCACGCTTTCCGCGTAAGGAAAATCATATATCCCTCTTTGTCTTCAAGAAGATACCGCATAGTGTTTATGAAATCTTACAATGGATCTGGCTTGCTTTGTACATTTAATGAGGAGGATTAGTAAACGGTCATGTGTGGTCTTACATGGATGGGCATCGCACGGTCTTAAAAATCTCATAATTAGAAGTTTTTTTAAAACCTTAATACACGGCTTTTGTGGCATAAAATATGAAGCCCCTTTGATTTCCTTCCAAATGAGAAAAAGAAAGCATATTTTGTGCATGTTTTCTATAAAGTGCGTTTGAATTCATAAGACCGACAAAAATCAACAGGAAAAATGCATGCTACATAAGTAGTCATTTTTTACCAAGTGTGGTTTCTACAGGTCAGAACGAAGTACATCCAAAACCTGACATTCTGACGAGTCCGAAGTTTTATAGGGCTATGCTTCATGGTAATCTGTATAACAATCCCATTTAAGTAATCCTTCCTTATAGGAAACTCATTCAAGAATTTCGCTTAACATTTCATGAGATCGGTCACGCACTGCACATATACTGTTCGCAGTTACTTGTTAAGGAAATTATAAACCAACAGATTCCTCTATTCCTACAAACGGGATATGTGCATAGAAGGAAGTAAGGGGGAAGGAGGCAGTAGGTGACGGTCAGGGTTAGGTAGAGCCGTAAAAGGGAAGGGGGAATGGGTCGCGGAAGCATGCATACAGTTAAACGATCCATGCCCACGGCAGATGCGGAGCGTGCAAGTGGTTCCTCTGCGCGCACGGGACCGGTCCCTGTAACCTAATGGCAGTCGTTTTTGCTGTTTCTAGGAAGCGCTGACCTAGTCGCTTAGGATATTTAGATGAGGCCCTGTTCTCTGCACAGGTACAGGCAGGCATCTATCAAATGTCAACATAGTCCCACAAAAATAACAGTCAGACTGTCGTTCCCGAAGTTTTTTATCGTTCCCCCACACCATGGCGAGGGAAGGGCAGGTGACTCGCGCATGAATTTGTCTCCATTGATGGTAGACTTGCTTACAACCTCCCACACTCTGTCATCCTTACCGTTTGGGTCTGCGTTCAAGGGAGATTCGATAGGACAGGAGGTGGAATGCGGTGCCGGGGGTCGGTGTGCTTTGGGCCTGAGCCTAGGCATGCCGCATTGCCGCTTCACCTATGGCACTTGTTATTTTCGCGTCCTGATCTGGCCTAGGTGCTGGTCCTGGGTAATTCTCCAGTGGTCCTTTGTAGTGGACAAACACACAAATACCGATACACTGGGGAAGGCAGGAGCATGGACAGAAGACATTTGCAATTGTCCACGCCACGTCGCTGAAGAAAGCACAAAGATGAAAAGAAGACGGCGTTGTGCTACGCTGGGTCGAAAAGTCGGTTTCAGACGATGGTGCGACAGTCCTATCTCACCGAAATTCATCCCTTTTTTCCCCATTCTACCAGGCTTTCGCGGGGGGAGGGGGGGCTGGCGACAGAATACTTCCTAAAAGACGGCTTTCGTAGCCTCCTCTTTGTCATCTTCTGCCTATCGCCCGTCCGATCTGCTCCGATACTTTCTGTCCTGCTGCTCGGTTGGCTGATTGTAGCAAGCTATTCAGAGCTTATTAGGAGAAGCCAAACCCATCGATGTTTGTAGATTCTTGTGCAAATAACTGGACGATCTACACTAACAGATTCTAAAAAACAGCGAAAACATCGAAGAAAGTGGGCTCACTTGTGCTGCTGATTTATCCTTCATGACCTCGCTGGGCGCATTTATATGCAGGCGTGTGTTTCTGTTTCAAGATGAAATGCAAAGTTTTTTCTAGTCAAAGAGGGTCGAATAATCCCGATATAACAGTTTTTGACCTTTAAGTAATTTCTACCGCTCTGTGAATATTTAATCTTCACTTGGGTGGAACAGAGGGTTCAAATTACTTGCAAAAATTACATGAGAGACATTACACACGAATATTCTCTAAGCATCTCTCACCTAAGCCTTACTTAGTTAAAAGCCTGCGGATCTTGGATGCTTCAGCCGAATATCTTGGTTTTTACCTCAATTTTAACTAAAGTAAGTCAAATATATGCAGGAACCGTTTTTTTAGAAAACTGTAACATGCTTTTTCACATCTGGATCGCGTACGTTTACAATAAACCTATGAAACCACATTGGAACTATTGAAGAACCCTTGTTTTTTGCCACTTAACATAGTAAAACGCGCCTCAGACTGTTTTTTAAGGTATTATAACCGATTTTAATGTAACGGTTAATGTGGCAATACTTGTCGGACTGTTGCTGTAATGGCAGAATAAGTTTTATTTATCCTGTTATATTTTCGTAAAGCATCACTCAAAAGCTCGCTTACCCCCCCTCCCCCAGCCCTAAGGACCAAAACCCGCCGACCTCGTCATGCGGGCGGCGTGGGAAAGATGAGTGTTAATGACATAATTGACCTTTAGACACCTATAAACACTGTTAATTTTGTACACTTTCACTCCTTCATGTAACTGTATTGGCCTAACGAAGAATTACTGAAAACACGTGTTAGCCAACTTGACTTTTCAAGTGTAACATGGGAATATTTACGGAATTTTCGTAAATGTTTTGGATTGAGCACCAATGGCTGCGAATTAAATAGAGAGAACAGAAAAAGTACTTCTCTGTTGTTTTGGGTCGTCGATTATATCCAAATGCGCTCAGTAAGGAAAAGGTAATTGCACTTAACCCCAGTTATTTTCAACTATCTAATTGGACGAATTGAATTTTTCTTAGAAAAATAATGCTAAGATTGACTGAATATCGGCAGTGTCCAACAATAAGAAAATATTTGTGGTTGATTTCGAAATTTCGTAAAATATTACGTGGCTTTATCAGGAGTAGAGATACAACCAACTATTGGTAACTGATTAAGATATTTTTTTTAAATTGAATGTTCAATAAAAGTCCTGTGATTTAGTCCAGCAATTCAGGTGCTCGACCAGCGCACATTTCAAATAACGGACGATTTGTCGGTTGTGAGATCCAGGTTTGTGAACCGTAAACGTCTGTGGCAGGATTTCTTACATGGTGAATCACAAAGTTCTAACGTAGAAAAATTTAACGGAAACATGCTTGCAATAACTGCTCCTGTTATAATTAATTTATGTATCCTGATGTCTTGAACCGATAATGGACTTTTGCTGTTCTGATCCCGGTCACGTAGAAGTGCAGTAATTAGTAAGCCGCAGGCAGCTCATTACACGATTAGGCCAGTGGGAGTGTGACCGAAAAGCATCTTGTTGTCCTGCAGTGCGCAATTTGTCCTGACCCGCAATTTCCACTGTCCTGGACTTTATCTTACCTCCATCCTGGTGAGTGTGTATTGACAAATTATCCAAAAATCTGATCCTCAAGTTGACTGGTAACGCTCTTGCATTCAATTATTTCTACCAGAACTATCTCAGAACCCTTTCACTAGTCAGTGGAATGTTACTCGTGAGTGATTGACACTTCGGGTGGTGCGACGAGCACTGCAGGTGCTTCGAGCCATTAGATGTCCTCCCTTCCTTTGCCTTTTTTTGGGGTTTCACAGTTCTCGTGGTATTATGCAGTTCAAAACGCCTCTAGTTGATGTCTGCTTAGATTTTCACAAAAGATTTTGTCTCCGTTCCGTTAAGCCGACGTGCGCGACTGCCTTTAGTGTGAACTGCTTTTAGAAGGGATAAATGGAGTCGGCGCCAGTTACAGTAGGTGGGCTAACTCTTGAAATGCCAATCGAAATTCAAAAATTCGTTTTCGTTTCTATAACATTTCAGTTACCTCAGGACGCTGGCTTTCGAATGACCTTCCTTCCGGCTGCAAGGAAAAACTAAACTCTGTTAAAAATGTCTACTTAAACGGCATGAATTTTTCTCATTGATTTTCGTGTCCCTTATCAATTTAACTACATTTCATAGAAAACATGCATAAAAACATTCATTATTTTGCTCATTCGGTTGAAAATGACGTTTTCTGAATTTATTTTTGATGGAGGAACATCATTCGTTTTTAGAAAATTTTTTTAACTGGAGGACTTTTAAATACAGTGAACTGGTCTTACATTAATCGCCATGTCTGTGCATTTACCAATGTGAATGTAAAGTTGAAAATGTGAATCAATTCCACTGCTAAATTTTATGAACCCATTATGGTCCCCCTTGATTACCGTAGAGAAATATGTGGTTTTCAGTGCGGAATCCAAGTGTAACGGTAGAGAAAATTCGAAATTATTCGAAAATTGGAAAAGCTTTAAAAACCTAATTATACCCTTCGCTTGAGTATAAAACTGGAAGAAGACGCCATTGTCTACCGAAAGAGTAAAAGAATGAATATTTTTATGTACGTTTTCCATGAAGTAAAATTGAACTTTTAATGGCAGTGATAATCACTGAGTAAAATTCATGCTACTTAATAAGTCATTTTTTACAGATTTTACTTTTTTTATGTCACCGGAAGTAGGCACATATGAAAGCCGACATCCTAAGATAACTGAAATATTATAGAATTATGCTGCAGAATGATTATTTTTACAATCTTTCTTAATTAATCTTTTCGAAACAAAAACGTATTTCGAAATTTCGGTTGACATTTCATGAGTTAGCCCACCTACTCTAAGTACTTAACTACATTCCATAGGATTTGTCACATAAAATGACCTATGAGGTGTAAAATTAACTCCAAAAGACACTTATATGTGCAGGATACGCTTTTAATTATTTTTGGTTCGCCACGGTCCGGTTTAGGTTGACTTGGCGTTTATAAATTTAACAAATCCAAAAGACCTACTAACATTCTCGTCCCAGTAATTAAGACTACTGCTAATTGGAAGGATTTGTTGTGATTCAAGCATGTATTGTTTCAAAGTCAACGAGACGTACAGTGAATCTGCCTCACACTCGCCTCCACATGTGTTTTGTTGGGGGGCTGGAAATAAAGCTGAGGGCACTGACCGACATACTGGCCATTAAATTAACATTAGGCGAATTTCAAACATTTAGATCTCTCACAAAAAGCAACTGTTTAAATTGTTAACGCAAAAAATAATTCACTTTTTAGGAACTTGTTGTCTTTCGCTCTGAAGCCTCCCAAGCCACGATTTTACCACTCCTGATAAGTTAA
Organism: Spirometra erinaceieuropaei; assembly: GCA_902702965.1. Lineage (NCBI taxonomy): Eukaryota > Metazoa > Platyhelminthes > Cestoda > Diphyllobothriidea > Diphyllobothriidae > Spirometra > Spirometra erinaceieuropaei. Next base: position 32,777 of record CACRXP010001747.1, read on the forward strand.
AAAGAGATTGGTCTGCCATAGTGCAGACGCTCAATTCACTGTATCATCGACATTTATAATCCAAGCCGTCCGGCGACGAGTTCGGATGTAATGACTAACTCGGCTGAACTCCTTTCCAGTCAGGACATGTCAGGCCTTATGTTTGTGTCTGCAGGGCCAACCTCATAATTACATGCTAGCACTACTTATCCACAGGCTTTTCTACATATTTACCGATTGCACAGGCCTCGAATTTGCCACAAAATGTTTGTATGACTAACAAATACCGTCTGTTGGTCCGGTTACTTCAAATGACTTTTTGGATTATTTAGAAAACATGTATTCAATTCGGTTTAACGAGTAGTGATATATATACGCGTATGCTTCACAAACTCTCCCCTCCTACGTTTGGGAGGTAAAGACAGACTACCGTTGGAGGCCACATCAATGTGCATT
>CACRXP010001748.1:0-33118 GCA_902702965.1 Spirometra erinaceieuropaei
TTCAAAGCATCAGGAGATTTAATAGTAAACAGACTGTTTTCTGTGTATCAAGAAGAAATTTTCTCCATAAAATTGAACTGCAATTTTCAAAGGCATCGAAACGCGTCGAGTCTTAATGTCCTAATTTAGCGTAACGACTGTAACACTATACCTCCAATAAATCTATCCCTTGCAGTCTCCATTTGTTGAAATACTACTGCTAAATAAGTAAGAGCAAAAATTTAACCTATGCAGTGCACAAACGCTGCAGTCACCATTTGTTGATTTCTCCTGACTAATCACTCGACACGCTTATATTGAATTTGCAGGTGTACTTGGAGCTGAATTATTCTTGCACATAGGTGAACGGCTAAGTTATTTTAGAAGATGCTTAGAAGTTACTCTATCAAGCCTCACAATATCATAAGAATACAACCGAAAAGGTATTTTGCGTGCTCAGGTGGTCAACCATTTCGTTCGTACTATTAAAAGGAGTTCCAGCGGGATACGAATTTGTGTACGCGTTGCGGTTAATATGCAAATGTACGTAGGCGGATCAAGTAAGGCGTTCGGATGCGAACGAGATAAACACAAATCACCTGGCTCTCAATAAATATCGGTGCACCGGACGAAACAATTCAAGTTACTGCCCATCAGTGCAATACTGACATGGCCCTCGTGACTGTTCTGATTTCTGCCATTCTCTTATTCTCCAACCTCCTCCGGCCGGAGGCTCATCCGCTGTCAGGTATTCCAAGTGGCTTCCAGGAAGATGGAGAGGAACAAAGCTACCTCGAAGGTGCCTTGTCAAATTTGGAAGTCCAGGACACGCAGTCAGATGATACGCATGGGGTCATCACATCGGCGCAAGTTCGTCCGGCGAACTGGGTCGATGGCAGTGTTCTAGCTGCAGCACAATATCCTACAATTCCTCGTCCAATACCTGGCCCTTTTCTGCGTCCTCTTCCTCGTCCATTTCCGTATCCTACGCCTCGTCCCATTCCTGGTCCATTTCCTCGTCCATTTCCACCATTACGCCCTATGCCATTCCCTCGTCCTATCCCGCATCCACTTCCACGACCACGGCCTCTTCCACTTCCTCGTCCCCGTCCTCAACCACAGCTGCCGAAACCATTCCTGCTTCCATACAGACCATCTAATCCGCCTTCAGGTCCACGCTTTTACCCTGTGTAATGCAGTCTCCATCCTGAACTCCGGCGCACCTCATTGATTTCAAACTTATTTTAATAAATATGCCTCTATCCAATATTTCGGTCTGCATTCGCAACTTTGTGATACTGGTCTGTTTCAGCCTATAAAAAAATTTGCTTAAGAGGACAGTCAAAATCTTTTCTAAGACGCAGCCTACCATGCAAAAACGACACTCCGTAAAATGGCTACTTTTCTCATGGATTTTCAATGCCTATCAAACCTTAGAAACCATATTGGTAAATGCAGAGACATGACTATTTATAATCGGTCATTTCACGGTATTAAAAAGTCCCACAATTAGAAACTTTCTTACAACCGAATCGTGTCACTCCATCGAGTATAAAATTAGAAGAAGGCGTAATCTTCTACCGCAGAAACAAAAGAATGAATATTTTTTACATGTTTTCCATGAAATATAATTTAATTTTTAAGGGCACCAAAAATCAATGAGAAAAAATTATGCTACATAAGCCGCCTTATTTTACAGACAGCAGCTTTCTCATGCAGAAGGAATGACGTGTTTTCGAAAACCGGCATCCTGTGGTAACTGAAATATTATATAATTGTGTTATAGGCTGACCAGTTTAACAATCCTACTTAATTAATCTTTTCGAAACGAAAACACATTTCGAAGTTTCGGTTGATATTTCATGAGCTACTCTACTGACTGTAATTGCGATGTCCTTGTAATCTCAATTGTATTTTATAGGAATCTGAGCACAAAAATATTTTCTCGTGTACCTATGTTATGGACAATTAAGACTTCTTCAGCTTCCACTCCGGTAACCCAGCAATCGGCCGCAATTTCTACGCCCGCAGCAACTGCAACTACAGGCGCTCTTTCTTAGAAAGTGCATTCCCCCACCTTATCAGTTCATTGATGTCCCGACCGCCGTTGGTTTATTTAGGCGCCATCGCCACAGGCGCATCCTGCTGCCTGCTGTCGCTCGTGTCGCTGTGTCATTGTGGGAAAAGATTTTCCTGCCTATTTCGGCCGTCTGGTCATTTGCCGTTAATTCTGTCCCTGTCATTAAATCACAAATCTCTCTCTATGCTCGCTCCTCCTTCTCGGTACTCATTCCATGGTCAGGATGTGAAGGCCTTCGTGAGCTCTGGATGGAGCTTCAAGGTGCAGCGCGCGCGGCTACGATGGTCCGTAACACGATCGAAGAAAGTCATTTCAACATAGTTCATTTGCCTCACCTCAACCGAGAGAAGAGCGTGCTCGTGGCCCAGTGGTAGAGCGTTCGACTCAAAAGCCAAACTGCATGATTTCGAATCCAAAGAGCCCCGCACCTGCTGTTGGGCGTGTCTGACCGATGACAGTTAATAAACCAGAGATGGTCATGTTAGTCCTTTTCGGTAATCTTATTCAGCCTATATCACTGGCTGCTGTGCAACTACCGATGAGGCCATAGACCGAGCTTCGAAGCAAAACGCGATGATCAGGTCACACAAAGCGAACGGTGACCGTCCTCTCTTAGTTGAAAGCATCAGGGCAACGCATCCTTTGGTTCAAGCGTCAACAGCGTTGAATTATTAACCAAAGGCGCCGCAAGTCAAGAGTTGGGTTTAGCTGGCTGACCACGGCCAATAAGACAGAAACGTCCATTCCAATCTCTGTCATGTCTTTTTCGGCAGGGAACAAGTCAACATTTCAGAGACGCCTTATGCAAGCATCCTGTGGCAATGTTACAGGCGTCGCAGTTTTGTCCGTGGAACCCGACTCCCTCCTGGCCAGACGAGACGTTCAGGTACTAGCGAGCTCCTGATATTAGATGTCGCAATGTGTGATTATTCCTGAACCCGGATGGCTATGATTCGATGGCAGTAATCCTCTCTACTGCAAAACGGGTTCTGCTACCTGTTTACAGTGCGAATCCCGCTCTCAGGCACAACATGAGTGAAAAACAGTCAGCAACTAAATACAGTGCGTGGCCAATCTCATGAAATGTTGGTCAAACTGCTGGAATGCGTTTCCGATTAGGAAGGATTACTTAAGTGTGGTTTTTATACTGATTATAATGCAGCACAGCCCTATAGCATTACGGTCTCGCCAGCCTGATTTGCCATTACATCAGCGCTTATCAATTTCAGTCTACAAAGTCACGCTTTCCGCGTAAGAAAAATCATATACTCCTTTATGTCTTTAAGAAAATACTACATAGATTTCATGAAATTTTCAGTGGATCCAGACGGTGTTGTACATTTCATGAAAAGCATTGGTAAACGGACATGTGCTGTAATGCATGCAAGGACATCACACGGTCTTAAAAATTTGACAACTGATACTTTTTCAAAACTTAAATATACAATTTCTTCGGGCATAATTTATGACGACAACGTAAGTTCCTAGTCAATGAGCAAAAGAAAGCGTATTTTGGGTATGTGTTCTATAAAATATACGGTAATTTATAAGGCCATTCAAAATCAATAAAAAAATGGAAGTTAATAAAGAAGTCACATTTTACCGGGTATGGCTTCTGCAGGAGGTCAAAAGTGAATTCAAAAGCCGACTTCATGGCGTGTCTGAAATGTTATAGGGTTATGCTGCGTGATAACCAGTAATAACAACCCCACTTAAGTAATCCATCCTAATCGGAAACGTATTCCAGAATTATGGCCAACATTTCATGGGATCGGTCACGCACTGTATCAGTGTTGACCTTACTCATGAAACATGCCATAATAAAAGAAACATTATTAGTCAGTCTGAAACCAGTCCGAACAAATCTACCAAAACATCAAACTAACGATGAGCGACTTTCAATTTAATAAAAACTCAAAATGAACATTCCGAGTACTATTTCCTTGATTGGAAGAAAAGCTTAAGTGTCGAAGATGCGAGAATTCTTGTTATATAAATAGACTCACAATTTACAAATATAAAATGATTGAGATGGGGTTAATTGAAGCGAGGCTAATTTTACTTGATACCGCTTATCTGGCCGTGGTGCAAGATTCCATAAAGTCACATGTCGACAGATGAAATTTTAGGCCTGCCGTTCTGCACGTTGCTTCCGTCAAATTTACGTGCACATTTTGGTGACGATGACGTCCGCTGAATTTCAGTGTCTATGAGATTTCTGTGAACATTTTAGACTTTCCCTACTTTCAATCGATGGTCCTACGATTTGCATTTATTAAAACCTTCACAATGAAAAATTTTTGAATGCATTTCCCGTAAATGGGAATCCTGCGACATTGATGGTCCTCGTGGTTGCATTTAAAGACTTAACCATCCATGAAACCTAACTGTCAAAAAGTGAAAGTTCACAACATAAGTCAACTGCGAATATGCTTTGGATCATTTAAAAACTCTGTCATAAACTATCTAGTTAAAAACTTATTCGAAACCGTTTTCTGTTGACAAATGCCCACGCACTCTATCTTTACATACATTTCGTTGTTAATGTTACACTACGTCTTCTAGATAGGACTGAAGACACAGCAGCTATCAGGCAGTACGGCAGAGAAACGTATGAGTAGCAGCAAGAACTGATTAAATGGCTGTACCACTCTGATATGCCAGTGCTCCCAGAGACTGTGATGCCTCGACGTAATCAGTAATATCTTGAACAAACCACCTCAGTTATCACATTTGATATTTCCAAAGTCACGATGAGGATTGACGAGCAAACTTGGTCATGAGCGACTTTCTTCCATATACACGCGTTTATGCCACTAACGTAAACACTTTCGACCTAGCATTGATCCAGCGGCGGGTTAAATCAACTACGTACCAGTCAGCTCAGGGTTTCGTAGACAAGTTGGTGTGAACAGATGGATACGTGGTGCTAAACCTGCAGCGTTTGCCATCTAATATCAACACACAAAACAGTTCTGGGAGGACGCTTCGATGTAGTCAATTTAAAGCAGACCAACACTCCCGAGACCGCGAGTACTGACTCTAGTCTCGTTTCACAATGACTGAATCAGCTTAAGGAACTTGCATATGTCTGCATGAATAGCTGGGACTCCGTGTTACGAAGAATATTCCCCCCCCCCAAGCCCGAAAAATAATGGCAGGTGAGCTAACTAGGATTAGAGAAACAATTGGGCAGGACTTGAGCGTCCTTGACATTAGCATTTCCCACCAAATTACTACCCAATTCAGTTGTAGTTGCTCTGTCCTAAGTGACTTTGTTTGAGATGCGAATGACGTCTTCATTGCAGACAACCTGTCCAAGAACGAGCGTTGGCGTGAGCATTTTGTGCACCTCATCTTAGATTATCAACCCGTCCCCACCGCATGGAAATGCTGTTCCTCCCTAGACCATGCGGTTTCGCGTAACCTGCCTTCTCAGGCGGAGGGAAACAATAAGTCGTCTTATCGCTTAGATCACGTGTTGACCTTGACACCGTGACTCCACGGAGTGGTTTGACAAGCGTTGAAAGATGATTGTCGACAGAAGCAAAAAAGCCACTGCCGAAATTTCTCCCCAGCCTACGCCTCTCTCTGTTTCTAAAGAGCAGTTCGCGTGAGAATCCAAAGTGTAAGCTGATTGGGATCGCCGTTTCGGCGATCACACCTCCTGCTTCTCTCAAAATTGACCACTTCCCGAAGGCTGCGGTTCGGTCATCCTTGTGCCTGACATAAAGACTGAAGATAAGACAAAATGCCGGCATTAACGTGGCGTAAGCCTCACAAACATTACTCAAATGGACTTCACGGGAGACTTCTGAGTATGCCTGACTCTGATGTTAAGTCCCACCAAGTTGCCTACCGAACAGGAGAAAAATGCGCGACGCCTTCTTAAGTTCTGTCCTGGTTACCACTAACCGACGGCTGTCTGCTTCGTCGACTGCGATGTGACTGGGGATTCCGTCCCTCTGTGACGAATAGTACTTTTTGATGGCACACCGTCTAAAATGGCTGTTTAGTAGCGATCCTTCTAACAGGTCCCGATGTCTGGCACACAAAATTCAAGCCCTCACCATTCGATATTTAGTCTGCCATGCGAGAGGCTAACGCCCTGTCGCCTGTCCTGTCTACCTAGCGTATTCTCGAGGGGATCCCCCTTCAGCGCCTCTCGGCGTTGAGAAAGCCAGAGGATTTCCTGGTTGTTACTCTCATGCCGAATCAAATTTCTCGGACTTCAGGGCTGTCACTTTGAGGAAGTGGACAGATTAGGCATCTCGGGACAAAAATGGGTCCACAAAATCACTCCCGACAACTGGAGGAGTGAATATTTCTAAGTATTTCAGGAAGAATCTGCTGACAAATGAGTGGAGTAAACACTGCCTTTTATTGCGAATCCCTGCTCCTTGCACGGTTTTTGAAATGATTGCATGTTGCCTACGGACGCAACACGATACGTCTGCGAACACAAATATTTGCATGCAGTGGGCATGCGTCTGGCCAGTTCTCCTGGGCGATTTTGAATGCTGGTTTGCGCCCACAATGACCGCAAAAGACTGGAGGTGTTTGGCCACCGTTGCATAGAAGCCAAGGTCACCAGCATATCTCAGGTCATTCAAGACTGACGACTACGGGTTGGTTTATGCACGTTTTTCGTCTCTCATTGCATTAGTTTAGTGTTACTGTCCTGGGCCCGCCTGGCGTCAACCGCCCGTGCATTGTCGCAGAAGAGAGGGTCAAGCCCTTCAGAACCGTGACCAAATATCACATCGCGTGGAGAGACCTGATCCGCGACATTATCGAGGTTGGATGGATCAGGCATGATCAGTGCCGTAACAAGCCGAAGAGACAGTTAAGCTTTCTGCGTAGCGTGAGTAATGAATGGGTCACGCTGAATGAAGTGCATGTTAAATGAATTCAGTTTCTCTTTTCATTTTTAAAAAAATACGCAAGTACATGCATGTCTATATCTGCATGTTTTTTACGAAAGAGTGGACATTCGCGGCCGCCAACATTTTTCGGCTTATTCGAAAATAAAACCAGGTAAACAAAAAGTGAACCGTGTAGAACTTGCGAAATGGCGAATAACACGTCAACTTTGGTAATAAAAGGGGGCAGATTGAAGAAGGCGCCTCCTTTAAAATCACCAGACTCATTTTGGTTTAGTGACGCTTGCTAGAAGGAGAATCAGTGTGAATTATTTGCCCCAAACTGTGGCTGCTGATATCGTGGGTAATCCTGGATGCGATAAAACCATCGTTTATACTGAATTCTGTCTAGTGATGTGCGTAAACTCTACGAAGGAAAATATCGGTAGGACATCAACGAGGGCGGTCTCCAGCCGGTCACATGATCGGCCACAGACAATCCCGAATCACCAGTTATAACGAATGGGGAAAAGGAATAGATTAATGAAGGCGGATTATCAGCAACTGTTCATTCATAAGTGGAATACGCTGATGAACATTCTCCACGAAGGCGGCATTATAACGATGCTACTACCAACATTTAAGTAATATATGTTTATGTTATTTATTAAGCCTGGGCCACGTCGCACACCGCTGTCCGCATTCACCACGATGCCTGTAGACTAAACAATTTTAATTCTTTTCCCGTGTCTTAAGTGTGCCTCAATTGTCCGCTGTATTTTGACCAACAAAGCAAGTTAATTTGCCTCTAAACTCTGTTAACGCATGACTTTCTGCGTTAATCTGTACAGTGTTTGCTATTCCCCTCGCATTTCTTTCATGTTATTCATTTCCATTTCCTCCATATATATCCTCTGCATGTAACCAATAGGGATTTCAAAGGTACACACCTACTTTCCCTGAAATATACTGATACTGATACTGATACTGAGAAGATATGTGAGGACTTGGACACAAACGCAAACGGGCAGGCAAAAACCCAAATGAGCAATTTCGTAGACAACGACGATATTTTGCGCCTATTATAACGTCCCCTATGACAAGAACTCCCCGAAGTCACTTGACTTCAATCAACGGATTCTTTCGGCCTCAGTCTCATACCCCTTCCCCAGGCCCTTGGAACTAGTGATGGTAGGATTTTACTCAGTGATACTGTGTTCATAAGTCGAAACTCCATTCGGAAAATGCGAAACGCATCATTCGATATGCGCAAACAGATTCAAATGGCAAATAAAGTAGCATTTATTATAAGGACTTCGAAATCAATAAGGGAGGGAGGGGTAGGGGGTCCGGGAAATTGCATTGCACGGATTAAACGCGAGGATGTGGACGTGGACGCGGACGCGGAATTGGACGCGGAAGCGGAGTTGGACGCGGACGCGGAATTGGACGCGGAAGCGGAGTTAGACGCGGACGCGGAATTGGACGCGGAAGCGGAGTTAGACGCGGACGCGGAAGTGGACGAGGACGCGGAATTGGACGCGGAAGCGGAACCGGACGCGGACGCGGAATTGGACGCGGACGCGGAAGTGGACGCGGACGCGGAATTGGACGCGGAAACGGAATTGGACGCGGACGCAGAATTGGACGCGGAAGCGAAAATGGAAGTGGAAGCAGAATTGGACGCGGAAGCGGAATTGGACGCGGACGCGGAATTGGACGCGGACGCGGAAGTGGACGCAGACGCGGACGTGGACTCGGACGGAATCTTGCGCCTGTTAGAGCATCACCTCCGACAGAACTTTCCTGGACTACATGATCCTACAAAGCTCCTTCGAGACTTTTTTGATAGACTCCGCTTTCTTGTAAAACATCTTGCAGGCCTGACGTCTCGTGCACCTCCGAACAGACAAGGCCAACGAATACGAGAAAGACGGGAAGTAGAACGGCCACGGATGTCATGTCGGTATTGCGTTGATAAGTCGCAATTTGGATTGATCCGTCCGCTGCACATACACACACCCTTATATTGAGGCAGGTGATGCGCGATAATTCCGGTCACACTAACAAACCTTTCTCGATCCACCACCCACGTAAATGACATAAGCTAGCTATTCAACTGAAAGTGTCTCGCTCCTCTGGCGAACGTAAATTATGGTTGTGTGTAGCGAGGTAGGTATGCGGGTCAGACAGGACTGGCCTGCATGTGGTATTGTATACGGGATTCAAAAGTGACATCGTCTGGGCCGGATTTATACGCCGCATGAGACTATCAGCTCCAGCCCTAACGCAATGCTGATGAACGCGTGTAGATCTAGTGAGCAGTAGTCAAGAATCGTAGCCGCACTGGCACTGCACGGCCCCCCTAGTCACCAAATGTTCTTCCGCCTATTCAGTCTATTTGTCCTTTTTCTGGGACTTTGACGGTTAACTTATTCCCATTACTTTGATGGCCGCGGCATTGGGCAGATTATTTACGGCTCCCGGCGAGGACATCAACGAGGGCGGTCTCCAGTCTGTCACATGATCGGCCATAGACAATCCCCAGTTATAACGAATGGGAAAAGGAATAGATTAATGAAGGCGGATTATCGACAACTGTTGTGGTGTTCCACAGTCTCCGTTGACAATAGTCGCAGGTATGCTGCTGTCTATTTCACGCTGATTCTTCCTTGACAGCGGAAAACATTTCGAAAAAAGCATCCGTTGACCGTTGCGAGACGGCAAGGTGCTGCACTCTGGACTGCCGTCCTGATCTATCCTCCGATTAATACAACTACCCGCCAGTCTGTGGACACATTCTCTGTTCCGTAATCGGCCGTAGCACAAAGAGCCGTTGCAAAAATCTTGTAGGAGTCCTGTCTTGTCGTGTATTACTATTGCAATATAATTCTCCAGACTAGGATGTTAAAATCTCAGTCCGTATAACATGGAAATGAGGCCCTCATGAACCACATTCACAAACCCCGTCTCTCTCCACTCTTTATCGCATCAAGGATGGATGAATAGTGATGAGACCGGAAGTCGTCGAGTCTAAGTCCGTCGAGCTTCTCCGACGAAGCATGTACAATGACACGGAGAATCGTCTCGGACAGGCCCAAAACCTTCAGCTCCTAAAGTTCTGTCTCAGAACATACTTCACTGTTGATGGAACAATCTACGAGCAAGTGAAGGGAACACCAATTGCTCGCCGATTTCGGAATTCATCGCCGATGCGGTCCTACAGTGGTTGTAGTCGCTAGTCTTTCAACACCACTGGCGGAAATTCTGGGCCCGGTATGTGGACGATACCTTCGTCGTCATCGAACGTGATCAGCTGTTAACATTCAAAGAACAGCGTCTTCTCGGGCATACAATTTACGATGGAGTCGGAAGAAAATAACCAGCTGGCATTCCTTGATGTCCTCGTCTGTCGCAATGATTGTGGTGGCCTAAAGACCAAAGTGTTCAGGAAAGCGACGAACATGACGCAAATGCAGAACTTCAACAGTAACCACACAATCAGCCACAAACGCAGTTGCGTAAGAACGCTAAATCGACGCGTTGAGACGCACTGCAGTGAAGCGGAAGAGAAGGTTGCCGAATCCCGACATGCTCGACGGGTTTTCTGATAAAATGGTTACCCGCGCAACTTCGTCAGCCGGTGTATGCGCAAGCGAGACGAGCGACAAAACCGTGCCGACCCCAAATTCTGGCGAGCGATCCCGTATATCAAGAAGGTCTCCGAGGCCGTTGGCCGCATTCTTATACCACTTGGGGTTGCAGTTGCACACAGACCGGAGGCCACCATGAGGCGTCAGGTGATTAAACCGAAAGACCCACCGCCACGGCATTAAACATCTGGAGTCGTTTATCGGATCTGGTACAGTTGCGGACAAAGCAACTACGTCGGAGAAACTGAAAGACTGCTCCAAACGCGAATTGCCGAACACGCGGCAGCGGTACGGAGGAATGACGCCAACTCTCAAGTCGTGGCCCATTCGACGAGACCCGGCCACACATTCAAGTTTGATGGGGCCGAAATTCTCGTAATAGGAGATAATCGCGTAAGCCGCGAGTTGCTTGAGTCAGGGTTCACGGGGCCTCAGTCTATCAACAAGTGCAACGACATCCCCGCTCCATGTTTCGTGCTGAGGCATAGGCTGTTCAAGTTAATTAACCACTCCGGGAGCGCGCAAGCCGGTGAGCCAGATGACCGAGCAACCATCACGCCAGCATCCAACACGGGTGATGAGATGTCAGCATTTCATTCCGTGTAGAGAATCGGAGCAAGGACATTTGGTTTACTGCTAAGCCAGATGTTGACCAATGATACTTCATGTAAGTGCTCGATTGGCGACATCTTTTTACTACTTTTGAATGCCACTGATTTAACGGAATGCGATTGGACAAGTTTTACTGCTTTTCTAGTAAGGTCTGACTATTTGAAGAAAGTCTATCCTGTCAAATGCGACGACGCAAATCTTCCTGTTCACAGGCACTATGACTATGGATTGCTGCATGGATGGCGTTGGATCTTGGAAAGTTGATCGTGTAGTCATCCGTCCACGATAAATGACGACATGTTATATTGTATAATGGCCTTCGTATCGACAGTCTCATTCATCTGGTAGTTGACGTATCTGGAAGTAGAAGTGTTGCATGTGTCTGAATGAAGAACACCCGCGCGTGCTTTCCTCTGTCAGAGCTTTTGTCCACAAGCTGCGTACTAATTTATGGTTTGCGGATGGTGTTGGAAATGTCTGCGGGGAAAAGCCGTCAGTGTGCACGTTTTGGGATTCTCTATAGAGGCATTTTATAGTGTCCTGCCTTATAACGCCACAACACCTGCCTGATTTGCACAGTCCTCTAGCCCTCCAAGATCATTTGCATGCAGAGTTGAAGTGTTGCCTCCATCGCGAAATCTCATTCAACAGGATGTGGGGGGAGTATGGTCTCCTTCAGCCATATTTTGGCTTAACAGAATTGCCTAGATACCTGAAGATGAACCGAAGCTGTGAAGGATAGCTGAAGACGCTTGCCCTCGTCAGGCTGACGAAGACGCATTCAAGATATCGATTTTGTGCGCCGACGGTCATTAGTTTATATTTATAAATTGCAGAAGGTATGAACAGACAGTTCCAAGCATACAAAATAGGAGATTTACATATCGCGTTTCTCTTGTCAGGGATACGTCAATTTCTTCAGAAGTTTCGCAAACAAATACCAACTTCCTACCTTGCGCGAAGTAACTTGACATTGTGTTTTGGGCAGTCTGTCCTAGTTTAGGATATTATTTTGGAATTGATTTAGTGATTCTGGCCCGCTGTCACCTGTTAGAAATCTATGCAATATTGCAGAAATTTCTGAGGGTTTACGTGTGTGGGAACTCGATCTAATGACTCTATAGGGTTTCTCCTAATAATTTTAATGTAAACGCTGAGAATTTAGCAACCAACCCCTTTTGAAGTCTTAGCCAATATCATATTGATATACTTTTGTGTGAAAACGTTGCACGTAGTTTGGGGACAGTTCATGTGTGGCTCTTTCGATTCTGTCAGTCGCTCATCCGATTTGAACATCAGTTGGTTGGTCGGCTCGGCAAATCGATTAGCTGAATTTCATTATCACGGCATTTCAGTGCATTCCTTGTAATAATAAAAACTGACGCGCTTAAATATGTTGCGACACTTAAACGCCGCGGATCAGAAGGTTGCCAATTTAGGATACAGCAGAGACCTCGAGTTCTTTCCACGAAAATGTTTATCTTAAATGGGGGCAATTCTACCGAGAATTCGACACCAAAGCCGTTCCAATTTTAAATTGCCTGTATTTTTGCATGCAATTTGAGGGCGAGGTCGTGAATAGCAAACGCATATGGGCTATTTCGACTCTGTCAGCCACTCGCCCGATTTAAACATCAGTTTGTTGATCGGTTCGGCCAATCCATTAGGTGGATTCCATTATCACGCCCCGAAATATGTGACGACGCGCTAAACGCCGCCGATCAGAGGGTTGCCAGTTGACGATACGGCTCAGACCTCGCAGTTCGGTCTCATGCGTGATTGTCTGGAGTGCTTGTCTAGTGGACCGTGTGACAGGCTCAGTGGTTCCTCCTTAATACGTACTAACGAGCCAAGTACTCCCTCTGGAACAGGTCGTGAGCGGCTGTTTGACCTGCCTGCGTCCAATCGCCGCAACAGATTGCTGACAGACTCGGCGAGTGTGCCGACACCTGTCAGAGGGTTGTGAGAGTGAATTCGACTCTGGCGTCTGTGTCTCCATGGCATCCACCGCATATTCCTCACTAGAAAAAATCTGATCCACATCTAAACCATCATCGTGGGTTCAAAACCGGGGGTTGGAGGGCTGCGTCGGTTGACGGAATAATTTGGTCCTCCTCTCAGGATGGAGAGTACGGCTTCAATTACTCCTTCTAAATGTGATCTCTCTGGCACTCCCACCCTGTAGGGATCGGAGTCGCGCCTTGTACGCGTGGGCCAGGCATGTGTGGCAATTGCGGATGACGGGCTTTATTTTGTTTGCTAAAAATAATGAGGAGAATGACGATCCGTGAAAAAATATCCCCTTGTGTTTTCGGTGACAAATGTTTGCAAGTTTGCAAACAACAAGAACGGTCGATCTCCATCAGTTGCCTCCTAAACAGAATTCGCCAAACTCGCAGACAGTTTCGCGAACCTACAGTAGATGTGCTAACTCTTGAAATGTCAACCAAAATTTCGAAATGCGTTCTCGTTTCGAAAAGATAAATTAAGTAGTGTTATAAAACTAATCATGATGCAGCATAAATCGATAATGATCCAGTTACTTTAGGGTGCCGGCTTTCGAAATAACTTATTTTCGGCTGCATGCAACATCTATACTTTGAAAAAAATGACTACTTATGTAGCATGGAATTTTCTCATTGATTTTTGATGCCCTTGAAAATTCAACTATATTTCATGGAAAACATGCATAAAAATATGCTTTCTTTTACTTATTCGGTAGAAAATCACGTCTTCTTCCAATTTCATACTCAAAAAGAGTATAATTTGGTTTCAAAAAAGTTTCTTATGGTGAGATATTTTAATACCGTGAGATGGCCGTTCATGAAACCTCATGTATCTGCATTAGGAATGTGGCTTACAAAGTTAACAATATTGCTCATATCTACTGCTTAATTTTATGAACAGCATATGCTCTCCTCTTAACACCGTAGACAAATGCATGGTTTCCCGTACACGGAAAATATACAGCTTGTAGTTCTGAAACCCTGAATGCAAGTGTAACAACAGGTCGTGTCCAAAATTATTCGGGAATCAGAAAAGTTTTTTTAAAACCGGATTGCATGCTACTTAAGTAGTCATTCTTTGCAGAGTATAGATCTTACATGCAGCCGAAAATAAGTTTCTTCGAATGCCGACACAGTGAGGTAACCGGATCATTATAGATTTATGCTGCATCTTGATCAGTTTTACAGCACTACTTAATTTATCTTTTCGAAGCGAGAACGCATTTCGAAATTTTAATTGACATTTCCAAGCTGTAGCTCAAGTTGTCTCTTCGCCGTTAATTATTTGACCAACAGCAGTGGTCAGTTTTCGTGGTGCATATATCTTTGATTCTATGCAACCTGCCGAATCGTTTGAAGGGAACCAATGAAGTTGCGGAAAAATAAATGTCGCTACCAGTTATTAACCTACTGTGCTCTGAGTCGGCAGTCATAACGTTACAAAATTTTAACTGGTGGAACACGTTCTGAAGATAATCTCTTGTGGTCAATGTGCCTTCCCTGCAGCCCTGGCGAAATCTTTAACAGAAGAGAAGGATGAAGGCCCGCAAAATCATATTTCTTTGTATTTACGCCGACGAAATTTTGCAGGAAAAAAAATCCAGACAGCATTACTCAATATGAACATGAATTGCTAAATATGACAAACGTACCCAGTGGCGCGATTCGGGTTTGAAGTTAATTAATTAAACCGGAACGGGCCTGCTCATTCGTGGGCGGTCGGTGTGATCTGCAAGGATTAACAGCTGCATAATTTACATACGCACTTGCTCACGGATTTGTGTGGGAGGGTGTCAATGCCGGACGTTCACTTGTCAAAGTTCGCCTAAACTTGTGATTTATGTACCAACTAGTCGTAACTGGTGGGTCATCTGTGGGGGGGGGGAAGTTGTGATGAACCCCACCCAGTGAAACTGACGGAATAAACACAAGGCGAATAAATGAGGATTGACGTTGCTTCAACAACATTCGTACGCGATAAGGCCTTCGAAATAATCAGTCTTGATCATGATTACACCAGGGCGTAGTAGCGGCGACAAGCGCAGTATCCACCTACGACATTTCGACTGCACTGCCCGACGATGTCCACCGTGTGATCCACGGCAGCATGAAGCAGGCACGGCGATCCACCTACTCCACCTCCAACACACCCACAGAGTTCCACTGATGAGACAATGTTATGACGACTGTAGATGGGCTAAGTGCAGTTACTCCTGCACACATATTTGATGGACCACTGCACGCACAACTGATTTCAAGGACGCCTTGATAAGGGTTCACCAACGAGACAAGATTTTGAAGATATTGATCCAGTGGGTAAAATTGTTCTGTGCTCATGAAAAACCGTCTCGGACGCCAGAGACATCCACAAAGCATCGATTCTAACGGAGATAAGACGTCGCAGAAATTTTACCCCTTGCCCTACATGTCAAGCCTTTCAGAATCGATCGCACGACAGTTAAATCAATTCCGAATTCTCATCTCCACCGTCCACAAACTGGTGTCTTCTCTGCGCGCAACATTAGCCCGTGTAAAAGACCCCATATTTGAGCATCAATAAGAAAATGCCATCTAACAAATTCCATGTTCGAACTGCCTTTGCGTTCATGTTGGACCAACCGATGATATCTGCCGACGGGGCCCTTTTTCTCTTGTGTCTGCGCCCGCCCTTGAGTGTGATCACCGATTAAATTGGGACGGAACTTAGGTGATCCCTAGTTCCAGCACCAAATATTCGCCAGAATTTCTAGAAGCTTGGTACTGCAAAACACTAACAGTACCAAGCACCATGTCGACCTGGACGTTCACTACGAAGGTTTGTATTCACGGCTCACTGACTGGCGACCACACTAAGACACCAGCTGCTAGTCCATGTTCGGACATGTAAAATTTTACGAATTCCTCACCTCTCCGTCCAAGTGAATCAAACGTTAGGCTCCCAAAATCGCCTCCTAACTTGCGGCGCCTTTCTAAACACACTATTCACGCCCCTACATGATATCTGTTCTATCGATATAACCTCGATATCCCTCAGCTCTCTATTACGAATGCCCCTCCCCCCACTGTTCCTTTCGTCTGACGACGGGTTGGTGTAGCCAACATATAAATTCACAAAAAAATCTCGATTTTCGGAGGAGCCTCCTTCCTCCTTTTATATCATAACGGAATGCACATTACCTCCGTTATCCAAAGATGTTATTTTACGAAATCAGATGCTTTATGGATTTAAAGAAGCCAGCTTTGTAAATCTGTGTGATTTCAAGCCTTAAAATCCAGCATTAACATTCAAAAGCGGTAGCTTAATTAAATGTATCGATATGGTCCCGCCTTTTGCGAATTCCTCGTGTGTGTCCATGAAATGGACCAGCATCAAGGGCCTATCATGACTTTTGAACATGTGACAAATTATTTTCTTGTGGATTTCTTTCCGCTATTACTCAATTTAGGGTCAGTAATAAATAGCATTGCGGGCAGTATGTTTGAATTAGGGTGGACATTGCTTCATATATTCCTAATCATATACGGGGATCCAAAACCAGGTAAAATTGTCAAAAATGGCTGCATACAAGGAAGAAAATAAATTATTTAGTCTGCATCGAAAAATATGGGGATATGTCAGGAATTAAAGGCGCCACCGAAAAGTTTAAGCTATTTTCCTGTCACGGAAGAAGGCCAAGTACGTAGACATCACGTCTTTTAAAAATTTCATACCTGAAGTTTCTTAAATGGTTCTAGTTATAAAGCCGTTTAAGACCGCGGATTGTCTCAGCATATAGCATCGCGTTAATTGATGCTTCTTATAAAAAGTCAACATGGTCCACGTTCAATGGAAAAATTGTATTAGCCGGACCGGTCTTAGAGGGGATTGTGTGCCAAATAAGGCACACTGCATGTGTGGGGTCACTTAATGTAATCATAAATTTGATTGTGAAAAAAACAGAAAATGTTTGCTAAATCCACTTGAAAGCACATTTAGGTTTTCAAAGCAGAAACTGTCCATCTGGTATGACATACCAGTCGAGATATATCGAGACGGTCGCTTTGCAATCTAGCATTCATTAAACTAGAAGCAATGTCGATACAGTTTTATTCCTTGCAAACATATAATCACTGGACATTCGGAGGATTCTTTTCTCGACCAGAATTCGGCAGATTTCGTTACCTCCAATTTCGCATGCAGAAAATGATTGTCCAAATTATTTAACGCGGCTGATCCAATTTTTTTGGTTACTTTTTCTATTTGGAATCTTAAAATTCGCATGCATCCTCACCTTAGCCTGAACATGCTCGTACTTTCGTTAACGCATGCCTCGAATGACCAACTCAAACTAATTCTCATCGCTGCGCATGAGTGGATCTAAAAAAGGCCACTTGCACCATTTAACTGAACAGGAAACCAGTTACGCCGCAGCAGCCAGTTGATACAACGCATTCATAATTAATCATTGCACAGCGAATCACTTAAAGCACAAATCACTCGTCGAAGCAAATTGTTTTGGTTTTCCAATCTCATCGCTATTCATCCAGCCTTGATGCGACAAAGAGCAGATTAATTTCGCCAAATTTTCAAGTGACATAATATGTATCCTATTGGATTCAAACAGCAAAGAACAACTGCCATGCATAATAGAATTCAAACTTAGGACGGAAACACTCAGAAGTTAGGGATGCTTATTTCAATGTAATAAGCAAGGGAAAACAATAACTACCGCACATTTGTTACTTGATAGAAGGAGCGTAGCTTTTGATAACACATATCCTACTACCTTAATCAGTTAAATAGACGGGATTTGTGAAGGTGGTTCACGAGAGCCTCATTTCCATGTCATACCCACAGAGATTCGGACATCTTCATCTGGAGAATCATGATGTAATAGTAATACGCGGCAATGAATGCCTCACACAGTAATCCCACAAGCTTTTCTTCGACCAAACTGTGCGCTACGGCCGATTACGGAACCGAGCATGTGTCCACAGACTGGCGGGTAGTTGTATTAATCGGAGGATAGATGAGGGTGGCAGTTCAGAGTGCAGCACCTTGCCGTCTCGCTCCGTTCAACGGATCCCTTTTTTCAAAATGGTTTCCGCAGTCAGGGAAGAATCAGCATGAAATCAGCAGCGGCAGACCTGCGAATATTGCCAACGGATACTGTGGAACACCACAACGGTTAGTGGTAATCCGCCTTCATTAATCTATTCATTTTTCCCATTCGTTGTAACCGGTGATTTAGGATTGCCTGTGCCGATTATCTGGACTGCTGGACACCACCCTCGATGATGTTTTTGTCGGAGGCCTTCAAGAAGCTGCCCTTATGCCGCAGCCATTAAAGAAATAATAATCACTTAACCGTCAAAGCCCCAGGACAAGATCAAATAGCTTGAAGAGGTGGAAGAACATTTGGAGGGAGACTGTGCAGTCCCAGTGCGGCTACGATCCTTGACTACTGTTCACTAGATCCACACGCGTGCATCAGCATTACGTCAGGGCTGGAGCTGATATTTTCCTTGTGGATGCATCATTGGCAGCCGCGCGTAGCTCATGCATCTGAACTTCGCGGATGTCCTGGCGGCGTTAACGGTGTCAAAATACATTAGACTGTGCCGCTCTGAGCTATATCGACTAGAAAGAGAAAACGTACGGGCGCGACATTTTGGCAACCGTAGACGCCGAAGCAACCACCAGAAGTCAGGAGTGATTTCTGACAATGAATATTTCAGTACATCAAGTTTACCTCTCAGAACATGCAGGAAACTGGCGAAATAAACAGGGATATTTCCCCTACACACAACCATCATTTACAATCGCCAGAGAAGCGAGACACTTTCAGTTGAATAGCTAGCTTATGCCATTTACGTGGGTGGTGGATCGAGTAAGGCGTGTTAGTGTGAACGGAAGTACCACGCACCGCCTGTCTCTATATAAAGGAGTGCGTGTGTGCAGCGGACGGATCAATCCAACTTGCGACTTATTAACGCTATACCGACATGAAATTCGTGACCTTTCTACTTCCAGTCCTTCTCGTATTTGCTGGTCTCGTCAGTTCGGAGGTGCACGGGACGTCAGGCCTGCCAGATGTTTTCCAAGAAAGCGAAGTGTATCAAAACAATCTCGAAGGAGCTTTGTCGGACCACGGATCCCAGGAGGTCCCTGTCGTAGGTGATGTTCTAACAGGGGCAAGGTTCCGTCCGCGTCCGCGTCGCCCTCATTGTCCACGTCCGCGTCCGCGTCCACGCCCGCGTCCGCGTGCACATCCCCGCGTTTAGTCTGTGTAATGCAACCTCCGCGGACCCCATCCCCGCTTATTGATTTCAAAGTCCTTTCAATATATACTCCTTTATTTTTCATCTGGATCTGTTTGCGCAAATCGAATGATGTTGGTGCGTTTCGCATTTTCAAATGGAGTTTCGGCTTAAGAACACTGTCGTACTGCGCAAAATCCTACGATGAGTAGTTCGAAGGGACTAGGGAAGCGGAATGAGACTGATGCAGAAAGACTCCGTTGATTGAAGGAGTGTCCTTCTAGAGGTCTTGTCATAGGCGAGGTTATAACAGGCGTAAAATATCGTCTTTGTCTTCGACATCGCTCATTTGCGTTTTTGCCTGCCTGTTTGCATTTGTCTCCACGTCCTCACGTATCTTCTGCGTAACGCCGTCTTTGTGGAATATGTTCATCAGCGTATTCCACTTACGAATAATACTAATTATATTCTATTTGAATAGAAGATACGTTTCTACCGATACTTTTCTAACTGGAGATTACGCACATCAGTATAAACGCTGGTTGTATCGCATCCGGGATTACCCGCGATGTCAGTTGCCGCACTTTGTGGCAAATATTTCACTTTGGTTCTCCTTCTAACAAGTGCCAATAAAGCAAAATGAATCTGATGATTTTAAAATATGGCTCCTTCTTCCAGCTGTTCCCTCTTATTACCAAAGTTGACTCGTTATTCGTCATTTTGCAGTTTCTACATGATTCCCTTGCTGTGTGTCCGATTTTCGTTTCGGAAAAGCTGAAGAACATAGGCTGCCGCGACTGTTCCCTCTTTCGTAAAAAAATATGCAGGCATGTATATCCCTGCCTATTTCCTTAAAATAACAAACGAAGCTGAATTCATTTGACGTATAATTCATTCAGCGTGACCCATTCATTACTCACGCGATGCAGAAAGCTTAACTGTCTCTTCGGCTTGTTACGGCACTGATCATGCCTGATCCATCCACCGTCGATGATATCGCGGAACAGGTCTCTCCACACGATGCGAGGTTTTGTCACGGTTCTGAAGGGCTTGACCCTCTCTTCTACCACAATGCACGCGCGGTTGACGCCAGGCGGGCCCAGGACAGTTACACTAAACTAATGCAATGAGAGACGAAAAACGTGCATAAACCACCCCGCAGTCGTCAGTGTTGAATGACCTGAGATACGCTGGTCACTTTAGCTTCTATGCAACGGTGGTCAATCACCTCCAGTCTTTTGCCGTTATCTGTGGATGCACCCCAGTATTCAAAATCACCCAGAAGAACTGGCCCCACGCATGCCTACTGCATGCAAATATTTGTTTTCGCAGACATATCGTGCTGGGTCCGTAGGTGACATGCAAGCATTTCAAAAACCGTGCAAGGAGCAGGGATTCGCAATAAAAGGCAGTGTTTACTCCACTCATTTGTCAGCAGATTCTTCCTGAAATATTTAGAAATATTCACTCCTCCAGTTGTCGGGAGTGATTTTGTGGACCCATTTTTGTCCCGAAATGCCTAATCTGTCCACTTCCTCAAAGTGACAGCCCTGAAGTCCGAGAAATGTGATTCGGCATGAGAGTAACAACCAGGAAATCCTCTGGCTTTCTCAACGCCGAGAGGCGCTGAAGGGGGATCCCCTTGAGAATACGCTAGGTAGACGGGACAGGCGACAGGGCGTTAGCCTCTCGCATGGGAGACTAAATATCGAACGGTGAGGGTTTGAATTTTGTGTGCCAGGGATCGGGACCTGTTAGAAGGATCGCTACTAAACAGCCATTTTAGACGGTGTGCCACCAAAAAGTACTATTCGTCACAGAGGGACGGAATCCCCAGTCACATCGCAGTCGACGAAGCAGACAGCAGTCGGTTAGTGGTAACCAGGACAGAACTTAAGAAGGCGTCGCGCATTTTTCTCCTGTTCGGTAGGCATCTTGGTGGGACTTAACATCAGAGTCAGGCATACTCAGAAGTCTCCCGTGAAGTCCATTTTAGTAATGTTTGTGAGGCTTAGGGCACGTTAATACCGGCATTTTTTCTTATCTTCAATCTTTATGTCTGGCACAAGGATGACCGAACCGCAGCCTTCGGGAAGTGGTACATTTTGTGAGAAGCAGGAGTTGTGATCGCTGAAACGGCGATCCCAACCAGCTTGCGCTTTGGATTCTCACTCGAACTGCTCTTTAGAAACGTAGGCTGTGCAGAAATTTCGGTAGTGGCCGTTTCGCTTCTATAGACAATCAACTTTCCACAGTTGTCAAACCACTCCGTGGAGTCACGGCGTCACTGTCGACATGTGAACTAAGCGGTAAGACGCTTTGTTGTTGCACATCGCCTGAGAAGGCCAGGTAACACGAAACCACATGGCCTAGAGAGGAACAGAATTTCCATGCGGTGGAGACGGGTTGATAATCTAAGCTGAGGTGCACAAAATACTCCCGACAACGTCGGACGTTGGACAGGTTGTCTGCAATGAAGACGTCATTCGCATCTCAAACAAAGTCACTCAGGACAGAGCAACTACAACTGAATGGGATAGTAATTTGGTGGGAAATGCTAATGTCAAGACGCCTCAAGTCCTGCCCAATAGTTTCTGTAATCCTAGTTAGTCCAGCTGCCGTTATTTTTCGGGCTTGGCGGGGGGAATATTCTTCGTGACACGGAGTCACAGCTATTCAGACAGACATATGCAAGTTTCTTGAGCGGATTCAGTCATTGTGGAACGAGAAGAGAGTCAGTACTCGCGGTCTCGGGAGTGTTGGTCTGCTTTAAATTGACAACATCGGAGCGTCCTGCCAGAACTGTTTTGTGTGTATATATGAGATGGTAAACGCTGCAGGTTTAGCACCATGTAACCATCTTTTCTCATTAACCGGGCTACGAAACCCTGAGCTGACTGGTACGTAGTTGATTTGACCTGCCGCATGATAAATGCTAGGTCGAAAGTTTTTTCGTTAGTGGCATAAACGCGTGTATGTGGAAGAAAGTCGCTCATGACTACGGCAATGCACGGGCGGCTGACGACGGGCGGGCCCAGGACAGTAACACTAAACTAATGCAATGAGAGACTAAAAACGCGCATAAACCATCCCTCAGTCGTCAGTGTCAAATGACCTGAGATATGCTGGTGACTTTGGCTTCTAGGCGCCGCACTGGGGACATCTGTTCACCACATTGACGTCCTGCTGGACAGGCTAAATGATGGGGCCAACCACCAGAGTCAGGCCTCCGGTGAAATCTCGTTTACCAACGCTGATGAGGCTTACGCTACGTCAAAATCCGCAATTTTTCCTCATCTTCAGTCTTTATGTCAAACTCAAGGGTGACCGAACCGCAGGTTGTTTGCAATGAAGCCGCCATTCGCATCTCAAACAGATTTACTCAGGCCAGTGTCAACGACGCTCAAGGCCTGCCCAGTAGTTTCTGAAATCCTAGTTAGCCCAGCGTGCCGTTATTTTCCGGGCCTAACGGGAGGAATATTCGTCGTGGGACTCAGCGCCAGCTACTTAGTCAGACATCTGCAAGTTTCTTGAGCTGATCCAGTCAGTGTGGAATGAGACTAGATCCAGTACTCGCGGCCTCGGGAGTGTTGGTCTGCTTTAAATAGACTACATCGGAGCGTCCTGCCAGAACGGTTTTGTGTGTAGATGGCAAACATTGCAGGTTCAGCACCACGTAACCATCATTTCTCATTATCCTGGATACGAAACCCTGAGCTGACTGGTACGTAGTTGATTTGGCCTGCCGCTGCGTCAATGCTGGGGCAAAAATGTTTCCGCTTGTGGCATAAACCGATGTTTGGGGAAGAAATTCGCTCCTGACTAACAATTCTCGTCAGCCCCCATTGAGACATTGGAAACAAAATCAAACGCGATCATTGCGGTGCTTTCTTCAAGATGTTGCTGATGAAGTCCAGGCACCGCAGTCTCTTGTAGCATTGGCATGTCACAGCGGTACAGTCTTTAAATCAGTTCTTGCTGCTACTCGTCTCTACCTTACTGCCTGATTGCTGGTGTGCCTTCAGTCCTATATAGAATGCATCGTGTAACGTTGGCTAAGAAATGCATATAAGGGTAGAGAGCGTGTGCATTCGTCGACAGAATACGATTTTGAATAATTTTTTAACTAGACAATTTATGACAGACATTTTTTTAAATGATCGAAACCATATTCGTCTTTGACTTATATTGCGAACGTAACGTTTTTTTTTATAGACAATAAGGTTTCCTGTTTGGGTAAGTCTATAAATGCGACGCATACTACCATCTACATGAACGAGAATGCCGCAGCACTCACTATTTCGAGAAATGCATTCAAAAGTTTCCAATTTTGGAGGTTTTGATGAATAAATCGCGTATAACCTATCTTTATGTGCAATCGATTGAAAACATGGAAAGTCCCAATGTGTTCACAGAAATCTCGGTGACGCTGAAATTCAACAGACGTTACCGTCAGCAAAATCTGCACGCAATTTGACGCCAAAACTCCTCCTTGATATGCGCCTAACCTTCTTAATATGCGTCTACCCGGCCTGTCAACAAGTGACTTTATGGAATCTAACCTAACACCTTAATTAGGGGCGTCGAGTGAAATCCGTGTTGCTTCAATTAACCCCATCTCAAACATTCTGTACTTCTAAAAGTTGAGTTTATGCATGTAACAAGAATTCTGGCAACTTCGATACTTCAGCATCTCTTAGGAAATTTCCTCCTTGCAATCAAGGAAATAGTACTCGGAATGCGCAGTTTGATTTCTAATTTAATTAGAGGTCGCTCATCGTTTGTTTGATGTTTTGGTGGATATATTCGTCCTGGTTTCAGACTGACTAATAATGTTTCTTTGATTTGGGCATGTCTTATGAGTTGGGTCAACAATGATAGTTAGTTACTGACGGTTTTTCAGTCATGTAGTGCCTGACAGCGGGATTCAGACTGTAAACAGGGTACAGAGCCAATGTTGCAGTGGAGAGTATGACTGCCATCGAATCGTGGCCATCCGGGTTCAGGGATATTGCGGCGGCTAATATCAGGGGCTCGTTCCTACCTGAACCTTTCGTCTAGCATGAGGTTCATCGGCACGGATTGGCCAGGAGGGAGTCGGGTTCCACGGACAAGACTGCAACGCATGTAATATTGCCGCAGGATGTTTGTACGAGATGTCTCTGAAATGTTGAGTAGCTGCCTGCCGACAAAGACATGACGTAGACTGGAGCGGCCGGTTCTGACTTACTGGCCGTGATCAACCAGCGAAACCCAACTCTTGACTTTCGACGCCTGATGTTCGATCCTGCGTTCCTTTGGTTAGTAGTTCAACACTCTTGACCCCTGCGACCCATGGACGGGTTGTCCTGTTGCATGCCATTGGGAGAGGACGCTCACCGTTCGCTTTGTGGGACCTGATCATCGCGTTGTGATTCGAAGCTCGGTTTCTGGCCTCATAGGAAGTTGCACAGCAGCCAGTAATATAACCTGAATGAGATTACCGAAAAGGAACAAAATGATCATCTCTGGTTTAAAAATTATCATCTGTCAGCCACGCCAAACATCAGGAGTGTGGCTCTTTGGATTTGAAATCATGCAGTATGGCTTTTGAGTCGAAAGCTCTATCACTAGACCAGGGAAAAGCAGTCCTGCCGGTTGAGATCAGGAATATGAACTATGTTAAAATGACCTTCATCGATCGTGTTACGGACCATCCTTGCGGCACCTTGCAGCTCCATCCAGAGCCCACGAAGGCAGTCACATCTTGACCATGGAATGAGTACCGGGGAGAAAGTGCGAGCATAGAGAGTGAGATTTGTGATTATATAACAAAGACAGAATTAACGGCAAAGGACCAGACGGTCAAAACCGGCAAGAAAATCTGTTCCGACAATGACACAGCGACACGTGCGACGGCAGGTGGCAGAATGCGCCTGTGGCGATAGCGGCCTAAGTAAACCAACGGCGGTCGGGACATCAATGCACTGATAAGGTGGGGGAATGCACTTTCTAAGAGCGCCTGTAGTTGCAGTTACTGCGGGCGTAGATATTGCGGCCGATTGCGGCGGTTGGTGGATGACACTTTCTGCGATAGGACGCCTGTTTGTCCAGTTATTGCGGACGTAGAAATTGCGGCCGATGGCGGGCTTACCGGGGCGGTAGGTGAAGAAAGCGGGATTTTCTATTAAATGAGTACAGGAGAGAATAATTTTATGCTCTGTTTCCTATAAAATGCAATCTAGATTATAAGGGCATCGAAAATACCGTAGGTGGGCTAACTCATGGAATGTCATCCGAAATTCCGAAATGTGTTTTCGTTTCAAAAAGATTAATAAAATAAGGTTGTAAAACTGGTCAACCGACAACATAATTCTATAAAATTTCAGTTACCTCAGGATGCCGGCCTTTGAATGAACTTCATTCTCGCTGCATGCAGAAATTACGCTCTGCAAAAAATGACTATTAATGTGGCATGAAATTTTCTCATCGATTTTAATGCCCTTAAAATTGAATTATATTTCATGGAAAACATGCATAAAATATTCATTCTTTTGTTCTTGCTGAAGAAGATAACATTTTCTTTTAAATTTATATTCGATGGAGGAACATAATTGGGTTGTGAGAACGTTTATAATTGTTGGACTTTTAAATACCGTGAAATGACCGTTCATAAATAGTCATGTCTCTACATTTAATAATGTGGTTTGTAAGGTTGACAATATGGATCAAATCCACTGGCAAATTTTATGAACACTATAGGTCCACGTTTTTGTACCGTAGAGAAATTTGTGGTTTTCCGTACGCGAAAAATATACGGCTTGTAGTTTGGAAACCCCGAATGCAAGTGTAACGGTAGAGCGGGTTAAACATTATTCGGGAATGGGAAAAGTTTTTGAACACCGAATTATATTCTTCTTTGGAGTATAAAATCGGAAAAAGATGTAATGTCCTACCTAATTAGCAGAAGAATGAATATTTTTGTGCATGTTTTCCATGAAATATTATTAGACTTTTAGTGGCATCGAAAATAAATGAGAAAATCTCATGCTACATTAGTAGCCATTTTTTACAGAGTGTCGTTTTTGCATGAAGCCGAACGGAAGTTCATTCGAAAGGCGGCATCCAAAGGTAACTGAAATATTAATGAATAATGTTGAATAGCTAGCCTATAGAATAGTCTGGACTATTGACCAAATTTTTCAGAAAAGCGATGAACACGACGCAAATACTGATCTTCAACAGTATTTACACAATTAGCCACAAACGCAGTTGCGTAAGAACGCTATATCGGTGTGTTGAAACGCACTGCATTGAACCGGAGGCCAGGGTTGCCGAATCCCAGTATCCTCGACGGATTTTCAGGGAAAATTATTACCCGCGCAACTTTGTCAACCGGAGCGACAAAACCGTGCCGATCCCAGATTTTGGCGAGCGATCCCGTACATCAAGAACGTCTACGAGGCCGTTGGCCGTCTTCTTGCACCACTTGGGGTTGGAGCTGCCCAGAGACCGGAGGCCACCATGAGGCGTCAGGTGATTAGACCAAAAGACCCACTGCCACGAAAAGAAACATCTGGACTCGTTTACCGGATCTGGTGCAGTTGCGGACAAAGCAACTTCGTCGGAGAAACTGGAAGACTGCTCCGAACGCAAATTGCCGAACACGCGGCAGAGGTACGGAGGAATGACGCCAACTCTCAAGTCGTGGCCCATTCGACGAGACCCGGCCACACATTCAAGTTCGATGAGGCCGAAATTCTCGTAAGAGGAGATGATCGCGTGAGCCGTGAGTTGTTTGAGTCATGTTTCACGGGACCTCAGTCTATCAACAAGTGCAACGACATCCCCACTCCATATTACGTGCCGAGGCATAGGCTGTTCAATTTAATTAACCACTCCGGGAGCGCGCAAGCCGGTGAGCCAGATGACCGAGCAACCTTCACGCCGGTTTCCAACACGGGTGATGATATTTCGACAATTAACAACTTGCATGCCGGCCATCCAGCAATTAGCGCACCAGCGGGCAATAACCCTTGATGAAAGGGAGCGCGGTCAATTGCTATAGGTATGCGGTAGCATAGCGACTGCATCCTATAAATACTGCGGTTTCCTTGCAGGAGTCACCCTTTTCTGTCACTGTCTCTGATGATGGATTCAAGCGAGCATCCGAAACGTAAGGCGAATAAAGCCCTTGTTCCAGCGATCGCTTCCTCTTCTAATCAACTAGTTCTTTGAACTTACCTCTTCGCTTGTATCGGCGAATTGAACTGTATCGACATTGCTTCTAATTTTATGAATGTTAGACTGCAAGGAGACCGCCTGGATATATCTCGACTGGTACGTCATACCAGATGGACATCGTCCGTATTCTCTCCTGCGGTTCTCGCAAATCAATGAATAGGAGATGTCGGAATATAAGGAGGCCCTTCGCACTTTAAATGTACATCTCCTGCACATTTTCACTCCATTTCATGGACACTGATGACGAATTCGCAAATGGCGGATCAAGTCACCGCTTTTGAATGTTATTGCTGTATTTTAAGGTGTGAAATTACACCGATAAACACAGATGGCTCCGTTAAAACCATAAAACATCTGACTTCCTAAAATAACCTCTTTGAATAACCGAGGTAGTATGCATTCCTTGATGGTATGAAAGAAGGAAGGAGGCTCCTCCGAAAATCGAGATTTATTTGGAAATTTTTAAGTTGGCTGCACCGACGCGTCGTCAGACGAAATGAACAGTGGGGGAGGGGTATTCGCACTAGGGAGCTGGGGTATATCGAGGTTATATCGATAGAATAGATGTCATGAAGGGGCGTGAAAAGTGTGTTTAAAAAGTCGCCGAAAGTTAGGAGGCGATTTCGGGAATTTCAATTTTGGTTCACTTTGACGGAGATATGCGGAATCCGTGAAATTTTACATGTCCGAACATGGACTAGCAACTGGTGCCTTAGTGTGGTAACAACTCAGTGAGCCGTGAGTGCAAACCTTCGTAGTGGACGTCCAGGTCGACATGGCGGTTGGTGCTCTTGGTGTTTTGGAGTAACAAGGTTCTAGAAATTTTCGCGCATGTTCAGCGCTGGAACTAAAGATCGCTTCAGTTTCGTCTTAGTTAAATCGCTGACCACACTCGAGGGCGAGCGCAGACACAAGCAAAAAAGCCCCGTCGGCAGATTTAATCAGTGGGTCCAACATAAACGCAAGGGCAGTTCGCACATGGAATTTGGTAGACGACATTTTCGTGTTGATCCTTCAATACGGGGTCTTTTACGCGGGTTAATGTTGCTCGAAAGGAAGACGCCAGTTAGTGAACGATGGAAATGCCGAAGCGATCGCTTCCTCTTCAGATCAATTTATGTTTGTTATTGCGGGTCTCAAATCGTTGGCCGGTATGCCCAACATGAACGCAAGAGCAGTTCGCACATGGAATGTGGTGAATGATATTTTCTCGTTGATTCCTCAATATGGAGCCTTTTACACGATATAATGTTGCGCGAAAGGAAGACGCCATTTTGTGGACGATGGAGATGCCTAATTGATTTAATTGTCATGCGATCGATTCTGAAATGCTTGACATGTAGGGCAGCGAATAGAATTTCCGTGACGCTCTGTCTCTTTTAGAATCGATGCCTTGTAGTTTTCTCTGGCGTCAAAGACGTTTATTCACGAGCACAGAACTATACTGCCCACTGGAACAATACCTTTTAAATCTTGTCTTTTATCAATGCGTCCTTGGAATCAGTTTCGCGTGCAGTGATCCATCAAACATGTTTGCAGGAGTAGATGCACACACCCCATCTATGGTCTTCATGACTTTGTCTAATCAGTGGAACTCTGTGGGTGTGTTGGAGGTGGAGTAGGTGGATCATCGATGGACATCGTCGGGCAGGGCGGTCGAACTTTCGTAGGTGGATACTGCGCTTGTCACCACTACTACACCCCGTGTAATTATGATCAAGACTGTTTATTTCGAATGCTATAACGCATACGAATGCCGTTGAAGCAACGTAAATCCTCATTTGTTCGCCTTGTCTTTATTCCGTCAGTTTTACTGAATGGGGTCCCACACACCCCCCCTCACACAGGGAACCCACCAGTTACGCAAAGTAAGGGCATTAATCACAAGTTTAG
The DNA here is from genome assembly GCA_902702965.1 of Spirometra erinaceieuropaei. Classification (NCBI taxonomy): domain Eukaryota; kingdom Metazoa; phylum Platyhelminthes; class Cestoda; order Diphyllobothriidea; family Diphyllobothriidae; genus Spirometra; species Spirometra erinaceieuropaei. The sequence goes on from CACRXP010001748.1 coordinate 29,549, forward strand.
GCGAACTTTGACAAGTGAACGTTCGGCGTTGCCACTCTCCCACACAAATCCGAGAGGATTTGTGTCTGTTAATTGTGCAACTGTTAACCGTACTTGATTACACCGACCACCCACGCAGACCGTTCAGCTTTAATTAATTTACTTAAAACCCGAATCGTGCCAATGAGCACGTTTGTAATATTTAATACTTCATGCTCATATTGAGTAATACTGTCTGGATTTTTTTCTTGCAAACTTTCGTAGGCGAAAATACAAAAAAATATGATTTCACGGGCCTTCATCCTTCTCTTCTGTTAAAGATTTCGCCAGGACTGCCGGGAAGCCACATTGAGCACAAGCGATTTTCTTCAAAACGTGTTCCACCCGTCAAAAGTTTGTGGCGATTGAGAGTAGCGTGGGTTAATAACTGGTAGCAACATTGATTTTTCCCCAACTTCATCGGTTACCCTCAAAGGATCCGGCGGGTTGCATAGAATGAAAGATATATGCACCACGAAAACCGACCACTGCTGTTGGTCATCCAAATAACGGCCGCGAGACAACTATGGCTGAAGCCTCGACCTTTAGAGTAACCAGTGTGTAGAACATACAGTAGATGGGCTAACTCATGAAATGCCAATCAAAATGTCGAAATGCGTTCTCGTTTCGAAAAGATAAATTAAGTAGTGCTGTAAAACTAATCATGATGCAGCATAAATCATGAACAACAGAGCCTCGCGGAGCTGTGTGGGCGTATGGGAAAGTCTGTTTAAAAGGAAGATGATATAGATGGCGCGTTCGTTTTGTTTGCAAACTTGCAAGCATTTGTCGTCGAAAACACGAGGGAATATGTTTTCACGGGTCGTAATCCTCCTCATTGCTTTTTAGCAAACAAAGTCACGCACCCCATCCGCAAGTGCCACGCATGCTTGGCGCACGCAAACGAGGCGCGACTCCGATCCCGAGAGGGTGGGAGTGCCAGAGAGATCGCATTTAGAAGGAGTCATTGAAGCCTTACTCTTCATCCTGATAGGAGTACCAAATTACCTCGTCAGTCGGCAGCCCCCCAAAACCACGGCTTTAAACGCACGGTGACGGTTTATATGTGGGTAAGATTGTTTCTAGAGAGCAATATGCGGCGGGTGTCGTGCAGACGAAGGCGCTAGAGTCAAACTCAGTCTCTCCTCCCTCTGACAGGTGTCGAAACACTGGCCGAGTCTGTCAGTCATTGGGCGTAGGTGACTGACACAGACAAGCAGCAGCTCATGACCTGTTCCAGAGGGAGTACCTGACTTGTTAGGACGTATTAAGGAGGAACCATTGAGTCTGCCAAACGGCCCACTAGACAAGAACTCCACGCAAACACACATGGGACCGAACTGCGAGGTCTGAGCCATATCGTCAACTGGCAACCCTCTGATCGGCTGCATTTAGCGCGTGCTCACATATTTAGGCGAGTGATATTTGAATCCACCTAATCGATTGGCCGAGCCGATCAACCAACTGATGCTCAAATCGGATGAGTGGCTGCCAGAGTCGAAAGAGCCCATCTACGCTTGCCTGCCCCCAAACTACACGCAATGTTTTCACACAAAAGTATATCCAATATGATGTTGGCTAAAATTTCAGAAGGGGTTGGTTGTTAAAGTCTCGGCGTTTACGATAAATTACCAGCGAAATCCCTATAGGTAAACGAGCTCCGGTTTACAGTAACGTATACCTCCAGATATTTCCCCAATTTTGCATAGATTTCATACAGGTGACTGAGGGACTGGATCATTAACTCAATTCCGGAATGAGATCCCGTAATATGACAGACTGCCTCAAAGGAGATAAAGGGCAGATTTACTCATAACACAATCTCAAGTTACTTCTCGCATTCTAGGAAGTTGCTAGTTGTCTGCCAAACTTCTGAAGAAATTAACTTATCCCCTACTGGAGAAATGTGTTGTGTGAATGTCATAGTGCCCCTTTTCTGTTTAAGCATGCAACCGTTTGCTCAAAGGTTATGCAATTTATAAATATAAATTCAAGAAAACCGACGCAAAATTCTGTGTCTTTACTGCGCCCCAGTCAGCGTGACGAGGACGAAAGTATTCTGACTCGGTTAACCTGCAATGACGTTTCGTCAAGATGTGACTAATTGTACCCTCTCTCTGCCCCTGCTTAGGGAGATTTGGCCATAGAGGTAGTACTCCAACGCCGCAAGCGACTGATCTTGCGAGGCCACAGGACTGTTCAAAAACAAGGCAGGTGCTCTGGCGTCATGGAAGAGCACAGCACAAAATGTCTCCACAGAGAGTCCCAAAACGTGCACACTGACGGCTTTTCCCCACAGACATTTGTAGCACCATCCCCAAACGATAAATTATCACACAGCCTGTGGTCGAAGGGACTGACAGAGGAAAACCCGTGCAGATGTTCGTCATTCAGACACACTTAATACTCCTACTTCCAGATCCGTCAACAGCCAGATGCATGAGACTGTCGATACGAAGACCATTATACAATATAACATGTCGTCATTTATCGTGGTGGGATGACAACACGATCAACTTCCCAAGGTCTAAACTCCATCCATGCAGCAATCCATAGTCATAGTGTCTGCGAACAGGAAGCGTTGCAGCATCGCATTTGACAGCACAGACTGCGTTCAAATAGTCCGACCTTATTAGAAATGCAACACCCCTTTCCAATCGCATTCCGTTAAATTAGTGACTCTCTGTAAAAATGGATCGCCTGTTTAGTATGCATTTAACTACTGATTTTCGACGCCCTCATAAAATCAAATATATTTTGTAGAAAACATGCAACAATACATACTATTGCGCTAATTTAGTAGCAAATGACATATTTTAATAACCGTGTACTGGAATAAATGTCTAGCGTTCGGGTTCAAAAATTTGCAATTACGAGACTTGTTAAGAAGCTGCAATGTTTATTCAAACAGCATCTTATCTGCCCTTTGTTAATGTTGCTTATTAAGTAAGCAGCAAAGGCCATATTTGTTGCAAAATGTGAGCGCATTAAAAAGCATCAGGCTAATAGCAGACAGGAATTTTTGATTTTCTCTGTATGGAAATTTTTCACCCTGAGAAATTTAAATGGTAGGTCGGTTTTCGATATATTCGGCAAGTGATAAACCTTCTCAAAACCGAAGATACCGTTTCAACGAGCATCTAATTTGAAGAGGACGTAATTTTCTGCCAAGTTAGCAGAGAGTGGATATTTTTGGATGATCTTTACGAAATAAATTTGAAGTTACCGGAGCATCGATAGCAAATCGCCATTTCATGAGATCGGCCACTGACTGTAATTCAGGGAAAAGTACATACTGTCGGACCATCTCCTATATGGAATCATAACAGCTTTCGTGGTCACGTTCCACGTTGTTTACATTTTCCACCATCTGGCAGTTCGGACCCGCAAATCAAAACAATGAATCGGAGAATTGCCTCAGATGCACCCATTAACATCAAACCTTCAACTACTGTCTCAAAACCTATATTGTGCTTGAATGAACGAACTCTATGCAAGTAAAGGAAACGCTTATGATCCAACTCCGATTTATGTTGTCCCAGTCAACACCAT
>CACRXP010001749.1:2181-17174 GCA_902702965.1 Spirometra erinaceieuropaei
TCTTGGACCTTGAGCACTCGATTTCCATTGCTGGCGACGAGAATGGGTCTAGCTGTCCAGGTCCGCTATCGCAGATCGTCGTGCACCGTCGTAACATCGAGGCCGGCTAGATCAGGAATCACAGCCGTACGAAGTTAAAGTTCCGACTCCGGCCATGCCACTGCAAGGTGTCCACTGCATAACCTTGAACTCTTTAATAGTCCATCTCTGTCCAACCTTATGCATAAATTTAATCGACGGGGAGCTCTTGTTGTGCGCTGCTTCGAGGCGCACCAGGTAACGTGGAGCTGAGGCAGCAGTTGGGGTTTGTTATCCGATTTGCCCACAGTTGCACTGCAGACCGGTTACTGGAACCTTTTGGATGTCACCGTTCGGCCCATCTTATTTTACACCGAGCCAATATTATCGTGCGTTAACCACATTGATCTGGAGTGTTTGATGGTAAGTACGGTGAAAATGGTCGGAAGTTTCGAAAATTTCCTAGAGCCTCAGAATTACAGCCGGGAAGGCTACAGGCGATTTTCAAGACCAATATTAATTTGTCTTAAACATCTAAGCTTGTCATTTATAATCGTGGTCTATACTGCATGACGTCGCCGAGGCATCTGACTAGCCTCTGTCTGCCGACCCCGTTTGTAGTTACTTGTTTTCATTGTTTCGGTTGTACCCGCTCGTCTCCTGATTGGCTGTATAGCGGGTTTAGAGAGTTCCGTGTATGTTCAGTGCAGGATTTTTCACCTGTGAAATGTCTGTTCAACCTGATGCCTCGTGGAGTAGGCTCACATCCTGGTCGTCGCTCATTGACGTTGTCATTTTCCTCACGATGGCATCCTGTCCTCGTCCTTTTTGAAGGTGACAAGCAGCAGATATCCATATACTCGTTCTAGTTTTTTTTCAGTCTAGGTGACGTGGCCTCGTCGGTAACGTGGCTCGGAATTCTAGAATTCTAAATTTCTAAATGAACTGCTTTCAGACTGGCTTAATCAGACCATTACTGCAGTCATTTTTTACGTACAAGTAAGTACAATTTGTTACCGTTCTCCCTGTAGAGCGTCGTCTGTGAAGTCCAGAGAGTTACGCCTCATTTCTTGGTCGGGGATTATAAAGTTTGGACTTGAGGAAAATAAAGTGGACGATAGTGACATGACCACTCGTTTACGCCGCATCCTTCAATGATTGCTTTTGAATGTCTACTTGACGCCGACGTGTAGAAGGTTGCAGATGTTATAATTCATCGGAAATGTTGCCTCCTGAGCACCTTTATCTTTGCACATGCTGACTAATTCCGGCTCGGAGGGCAGAATCGCGTGCTTAGAATACCATCTTCGAACGCCTTGCTCTTTGCCCCTACCCTTTCCTAGGTCTTATTATTCCGCGCTATTTCTTCGCGCTTTGCGACATTTCCTTGTTCGATAATAGTCTGCAACACCGCAGGGAGATTTCTGCCACATCCTACTCTGCTTTTTAGCTGCGGCTCATACTACTAATTTGGAAGGTCGAAATCCGTTTTCTCAGGCAGATTAACTGGTGCATGTCACGGCTTTACAATGCCTACAAGACCAGGGATGACTTTATCGCTGTTTGGGGACAACCAGTGTAATGTAGGACATCCTGAAGGGTGTGTCGTTGGATCGAACTAAGAATTCGTATCACGACGCTTTCTCAGCTACATGCTCAAAACTCCCTGTTTATTTCGTCGCCTGGAGGATGTCGTACTTTTGCATAACCCAACTTACCTTGCTCCAGCTAGCTTTTTTGAACATCTGGTCCATGTTCACCACGCAAACCTAATTGAAACACTCATTGATACCTACTGCGATTTTATGACTGAGACTGTTATACGCCTTCACGACGAGGAAGTGCATTGACAAAATTCAGGTGTCCACTACTTACCATTTGTCTTTGTTAGTTGCCAATCGCCCAAATCCAAGCTGAGGACACCTGAGGCTCCAGTGGACTCGCGCTCTTCGTTGAGGACAGAAGTCCGATCCTGTAGTGGATACTAAACCGGAAGGGGTCATTCCAACCTCGCCCTTGTCCTGCATCTCCCGACAACTCGAACAGGAAGAATGATGAAGTTGGAATGAACATGATTCTGATTGCAATCGGGACAGGCTTTTGGATGCAATTATCAGTGTAAATCTTTTTTTCTATCTGTATCGGGTAGGTAACAATACATACAGTATGTAGCTCAGATGCCCGCCAAGTTACAAAAAAAGCGATTTTGACTGAAAGCAGGCTCACGGGGGTATTAAAAGTAGTGTTAGGTCCCCCGGTGGCGATATTTTTTCGTAATAAATTGAGTAATTTGGAAACGCGGCGATTCGGGCTTATTGAGTAGGAGCATGCAATACGTGTACACGAAAAGAAAAGACCGTTGTGGCCGTCCTCGGATTGCATTTCTCCCTAGAAATGATGTAGTATGCAGTGACTGCTAGTCGATCATTTGATGGCGAGCAAAGCCCTTTAACATGATATGCAGAATTTTTATTCTAGATGCTTCATTTGTGCAGTGAGTGCGATTACTCAAGTAGGGATAATTACTTTTTGTCCTGTTTGGGAGGTTGCTGTTACAAAGCTGGCCACTGACTAAGAAACTGGGATATATGTAGCAAGCGCAGCTACGAAGGAGCCATTTTCTGTTTATAGATTTTCCGTAACGTTAGTTTTACTACCGTGGCTGCCAAGTTTTATGGCGTCCCTTGAGTTCCGTGGAGCACTGAGGTGTTCAGCGTTCTTAGTCGATAACCAGGGGACGTTTTTACGGTTATCGAGATTATTAAAATGCGACAGTTCTTAGAGGGTTTTGCCGATGTGTGCGGTCGGTAGTTGTTTTATTCTCAACCATCAGTTCGGGTGTTTATAGGCTGACCTAGAGTGAAACTCCTCACCCTAGACAGGTCTCCACAACAAAGGCTGGCGATGACTATGCCCAGTAAAAAAAGGCACTATATAGCGGGCTTTTTCTTTCGAACACGAATGCCTGCACCCTTATTTTTTTCCAGAGTGGAAATTTTTGAAAAATCTTTAGTATGTTTAAGTTGGAGGGGTTAACATCACATTCTTACGTTCCTAGAATATTATTATAAATGCCCTACAGTAGTCCTAGAGCGCCATACTGTTCTGTTTCTAAATTGCATATAAACTTGGCGTGAGGCGCCCGAAATGTCACGTCATGGGCATGGAAGTTAAACAAGCAGAGAGTGTGTCGAGTCTCACCAAGGGAGTTCTGTTATCTCTTTGGCAGTGATCCAGGTGCCCGTACACGTGACGTTGCTCTGCGCAAATCGTTAAACTAGGAAAGGAAAATTGCTACTTCTAAGGTACTCCTTGTGGACCATATGGGTCGCGGTCATTATGTCTCACTAGCCTCAATGCCCACACACCACATCTTTCCCTACAATGTTCTTCGTTCTTTTACAGAGTTGCTAGGCGAACTCGTTCTTCATATGCCCTCGTGATTTTGATGAAAAAATAAGAAACATCGACTGTCCTTTTAGGGTTTTTTTTCTCCTCAGGTCATCCATTCCAACCACTTTCACAGTTGCTTCCCCTTTTCAGCATATTGTTGCACTTGATTCAATAAAGGCTTAGTAGCGCCCAGGAATTAACCCCATATGACCATCCTTTTCATAAAAATGCGGTCTGCCTCGATAGGTAGTCTGACGCCATTTCGATTATTAAATGCTTGATCTAATCGACTGCCTTTATTTTGACTCAGCTGCGAAGAACTCGATGACCCCGATGGGATTCGAACTCACGACAGCTAGGGGAGGGCTTGAGTGCATCCAACGCCCTTGCTACCTGCGCTACGAGGCCGCACCGACAGCTGTGGATTTAGTCTCATTTGGGTCAAGTTATCCGTACAGCCTTCTGCAACGCCTGGAATCCACCAAATCCGATATAGTAAACTGTGTACCCAAGCAGGATTTCCTAAGTAATCCATCTAGAATCCAGTAGATGAATGCCAGGCTCATGTAATCAATAAGTGTTGTGTTCGAATCCTGCCGAGGTCGCCGAGTTTTCCACAGTCGGGTCACAATGAATTCGAAATCTGCCAAAACACATTAAATTGACCATTATAAACCAATTAGAAGAAAACAGCATTGTTGCCGGAATTAATAGTGCTAGTTTGGAAGGTTCTTCATTTCTCCTCTGTGAGCTCTATCAATGAATTTGGATGCATTCGGGTGCGATTCTTATCCTTTCTTATTATTGACGGCCTAGTTGGCCTTCCGTTACTTACGTGGGGGCTACTTTCCTGTACAAAATATTCCAAGGTGTACTGTTCTGTTCACTGTGAGTATGTTATGTAGTTCTTACCATCCATTGTTTTTTCATGTTGCGTACTCGTAAGTACACTTAATTTCACTTGCAGCTTGAGTGCACGGTACTACTATTGCGCCCCTCCCATAGGATCCGGACTCTTGCATGAGTGGACCACCGTCTCGCGAAAAGTAGATCTAAAGGTGCATTACTGTCTGGAGTGGTGCCAACGGGCAGCCTATTTGGTTACAGTGGTGTCCGCTACGGAGGCGTTAATTACGCCATTTTCTTACTTTTGCACTCCCAAAACCTCCTTGACTGGAGACGGTGCTTTTCAACTGCTACTAACTGCATTTCCCTCGAATCACTGGCCTTCTAACTTAACTCATCATTGGGAGTCTGCGTACTTTGTTGTCTCTTCGGCATTCTCGGTTTTTTGCCTAAAACTTTTTCCTGCCTGAATAAAGCTAGCTGTGGTCTTCTTTGCTCGGTCTTCGACAAAATACCCATTAAATATGACGAGCTTGTGACCACGCCGCGGGCTGGGAGAGCGTTTGGACTCTGTTCAGAGTGCAATTCGACCCTCTATAGCTATATTACGATCAGCTGGGGCACGGCGATCTTTCATTTGGGAAGACCCCCGAGGTTAGTAGAAGATGCGTCCGCTGGAACTAGGGGTTTCCCATACTGACGTTTCGGATTCTCAGTTCAACCCATCATCAGAGACAGTCGCAGGTATAGGTTTTCCGACCGTTCGGTATTCGGTCTGGCGCCCGACAGGGTTGTATCCTGACACCAATACTGTTTAACTACGCTATTGACTGGATCCTCGGGAGGGCCCTACGCGAGAGTGAAGGCGTTGAATTTGCACCTGGACATCGACTGACTGATCTCGACTATGCCGATTATATCGCATTACTTGCCTCAAGTTTTGGTGATCTGCAGTCTATGGTGTCACGGGTGAACGAGGTCGCTAAATCAGTCGGTTTGTCCATAAACGCTGGGAAGACCAAAGTGTTCTCAAGCTGCATCCCTGACCAGGAGAAGACACCCCTCGGGATCGATGGCTGTCAACTTGAAGAAGTAGACAGTTTTAAATACCTTGGGGCGAGGCTGCTGCCTAATGGACAGAGTAAGGATGACATTGTCTCCCGAATCGACGCTGCCCGCTGGATTTTTTCAAACCTTCGGAAATGCCTGTGGAACCGACGTGACCTCTCCATCGCCAGTAAGATTCGCGTGTACCATGCATCTATCCGGTCTGTCCTCTACGGTTGTGGATGCTGGACTTTGCGCGTGGAGGACGAGCGAAAACTGGAGGTATTTGACTACCACTGCTTGAGGACCATCCTTCGAGTGAAGTTCACCGACTTCGTCTCAAATGAGACGGTCCGCGCTCGCTGCGACATCTCAAGGATAACTCCGGCCATCCAAGAAAGACGACTGAGGTGGTTCTGGCGTGCTCTTCGTCGTCCACCTCAGGAGCTCAGTGTTACTGCCCTCGATCCGGCGCCGTTGCCCTATTGGAGGCGTCGAAGAGGGGGTCAGTTCAAAACCTGGCTCGACACTGTCCGTCAAGACATGGAGGTGGTTCTTGGACCTTCGGTATTCGGTCTCCGTCGTTGGCGAAGGGAATGGGTTGAGCTGTCTAGATCTGCTGCCGCGGATCGTCACGCGTGGAGAGGTACAATTCGGTACATCATCGAGGCCGGCTAGATCAGGCATGATCGCAGCTGTATCAAGTACAAGTAAGTGATGTAGGCATAACGAGTGCATAATTTTTAGGGCGTAGTTGTTGGCCCACCACATGTCTACTACAACCGGCATATTTCGTGTTCATCGCTGGGGATCGCATCCGAAGTACCGATGGCTTAGTCACAACTCGTCACCGCCGTTGATTCTTGCTTGACGATCGCTCTGCAATTCGCCTAGCTGTCGCTGGAGCCGCTGCTAGCCCGCACCCCCACCAACTGGCCAGCCTTTCTGCGCAGGCAAACAGCACAATACGGTAGGGCTCATTGTGCTAGTTAATTGAGTACGGACCGAAGAATCATGACTCGAGGAGCTCGTATCTCACGCGGTTATTACTTGCAAGAATTTCGGCCTCGTCAGATTTGAGGGTGTGGCCGCTTGCGCAGTCGCCTCCAGTCTCCCCATTCTGCGCCGGATTTTCCTGGGCAGAGCGGTTGGCCGCGCGGTGAGGGTGCTTGCGGTCAACAGTTCCAGTGACAGCGAGACGAAGTGCCGAGTGATTATCATTCAAGAATCGACAACGGTGATGAAATTGCGACAATAAACCATTCGGGTGCGAACTAACAAGCCATCGTCGCATCAAATACGACTCCCAGCGATGAACGGGGAGACTCAGTTATAGCAGGCATATGGTGGCGTAACAACTACATCCCCCAAATTAGGCACTGTGTCACCAGCTTTATCCGCGGCCATCCTCAATGCTGGGTTCAAGTGGAACTCTGAAAAGTCAGACCAATAGGTGTCTTGTCCCGGCGATCACGCCTTTTCCTGATTTGTTTCCGAAACTCGCCTATCCGTTTCTTTTTGTCCCAGTACTGGCAATGTGCTCATCGGAACATAGCTCATTTAGGCTTAGTCCGAAAGTTCACTCCAGATTGCGCATCAATAACCTCGGAAATAAGACATGGCAGTGTGGAAACGGGTTTGTGTATCGGAAAACACTAGGGACGCCGGGGACCCACTGATGAGCCGAGCTCCTCGCGGCTGCGTCATGCAGTGGCACCAGATCGGCGAGACGCGTGTCCGGCCCTTTTGTTAACATTTATGCTCAGTGTTGTAGACAGTTTGGTATTTATACGCTACTGGCTGTCTGTTGGCAGCGTGTGAGTATTGTGCAGTAACTTCGGATTAGCCGGTGGATTTCAACTTGAGCATTTATATGTAAACCTTCGTATTGAACTTAAAAAGTTTTATCGAGACAGCTTGATTGTACTGCCTAGATGCGGACCACAGTGACATGCATTCAAACACTGGGCCCGGCTTCGTGTCAATACCTAAGTCGTTACGGGGGGTCTTGCATGTACGGGCGAGTCATTTGCTGTTAAATCCGAAGGCTGTTGCACGGACGGTGCGATCTGCTAACTTCGAAACCCTCGGTGCTAGCAGCAGTTACATTTTACGCCCGTGGGGCCGAATGTACTGCGTTCAGGCGACGGCCGCGCTGGATGTCAAGTTGGCTGCGCACCCCTCCTGCTGCACTGTGCTGATCCCGTAATAGCTTCATACTTGATGCCGACGCCATCGGGAAGCTCAGATCAGCACTTTCCTAAACAGAGATTGGTGAGGTTAACAGACAACTTTTTATGGGCGGGGTCACACAATCGGCCGATGGAGAGCCTTTGCGGGAATGGGTGTCTGTCGTTGGCTTGTACATCGGGACCGATCCGTGAGCATCAAAAACGACAAGTCATCCGATTGTCCTGAGTAACGGTATAAGCAATTGTACAGCGGCAGCGATGGAGACGTCGTCCTTCACAACAACCTTTGAGAGATCTTCATTGTTTTCATCAGTGACATTGGGATCTTATCTGAGTATCGCTTAATTCTTCCCATAAGTGCTATCTGCAATCTTCACGTCACTAGTAACTGTATTATTCATTTCTCTGAGGATATGTGGGTATTTCCTGAAGCCTTTGACCCGGTGTTCAAGTAAATGGTGGACTACTGCACATATTGACAAAGTGCTCGAGCAGCGTTTGGGGACTGTCAGCTCAAGACGCCAGTCTCTGAATCTGGACGTACGTCCGTCCGTGCTGCAATCAGTCCAGCGACGGTAGGCCATCGGGCCTGGGATATTTCCTTCTGAATGGTCCTGGCCGGCGTCGATACATTGGAAAGAACTAATTGAAATCATGTTCGTCCTTGCAGAGGCTACGCTGACTATCTGTCCTGTAGAAAGTCCTGGGACAACTGCAGTGTATTTAACAAAAGACGGTGCCGTCTTCCCTTTTTCGCTGCAGCGTTATACTTGGTAATAGATGGTCCGCCGCTGGCACTTCAACAGACAATAGTCTGTCAACTATGCGGTTGTTTAGCAAACTAAAGCACAGGTACCAGCTAAAGACCCAGATAACGTGCCGCTGCCTGACGCAGCTGCGAGGGGTTCGGCTCATCAGTGGCTCCCCCAGCGTTCCCAGTGTGTTTTTTTAGCATATGGACGCCAGTTTCATTCTGCATTGTTTGATTTCCGAGGGACTTAATGCGCGAACTTGGCGTAGATCCTACACTGTCAGTATGGCAAATAATCACGTAGTTGTATACTAATGGCTGCCTGTTGTAAATATTATGCAGTTACTCCGCAGTGGCTGGTGGAATTAAGTTCAAATATTCATGTCGACTCCCGGAGCGAGCCTGAAAAGCTCTATTTCAAAGGGATTTACTCCAAGTTTACGCACAAATTTCGTCGAGAATTAAACAAGGCAGTCTATCAACTGATCTGAAAAGCGTTTGAGTAGATGCCCAAGAGAGCGATCGTTTTGCCAATCCTCTTTACATTTTGCATGACTTTCTTTAGCACTACAATACACGCAAATTCTTCTATAAAATTCAAAGATTATAAAGACTCTACCCTACGCCAAAATATCTTCGTCACAGACCTCGAGAAGATTTAAACGCCCCTTTAAAGAAACAGTCGACTCATGACTCCGTAGTCGCCGAATTGAGTAAATTCGGTTCGAGACTTAACTTCATGAAAACTCTAGGTGACAACACGGGGAGAAATGTTGACCTTGTTGATAAAAGGCTCGGTATAGTTGAGAAGTATGACGTTATGGTTCAGCTGCGCTCGATTGGTTCTGTCATTTCATTAATGTACTGTCATCGCTCCAACAAACTTGACAAAAAACGTTTCGCGTGTGAAGCCAAATTGCAAGACTCTCTGTTATTCTGTTGCAAAGCCCCGTCTCCACGTGCAGATGACGTACAAATGTGGGGTACTGAACACCTATTTCCTCAGGAGAGTACTTCAGATTCCTTCTTTCCTCCGATCGGATACATCCCTTGTGGAGGAATTTACAACTTCAGATGGTTAAGTCACCGACCCAGTTCGTTCGGATTTTGGTTCGCATCGGCGCGGACATCGTGGAGCATAACTGAAAATCGGACGACTGTCAAACTTAGATGTATATAGAACACTGTTCATAATACTTCGGCACTTAAGGCTGGAACGCCTTCTGGCAATAAATGCGAACGTCTCAGCCATCGACTTTAAAAACCTGCTCACTCATAAAGCTTTAATCCGGATTAATGGTATAGAAATGGGGAGGCTATTTCGTTAAACAGTGTCATTGCAGAATGTGGCGCGGGGGGAGGTGTGGTATAATACGTCACCTCGGAATTCTGTCCGCGACCGGTTGTCCTGTTTCGAATTACATGCAGTTCTTGGCTAATTAAATCTGCACCGTGAAAGCTGAAATAAATGTTGCCATTAGCAGAGGGCAGGGCTGAGTAGGCGAATTGTCGTCGCCTCTGCTACTTAGGCGTACTTATGCAAGCGGGCGGCCAGCTAACTTTATCCTTTCCGCGTACATCGGTTAAAATTGACCGAAAAGGGACGGCGGTGGCTTGGGTGCTTCTCATATCAGTCATCTCATTGGTCAGTTTCTATCCAATAGGCTACTAACTTTACAAAAGCTCATCCAGTGTGGGTAGGCGTACAGCGTCGTTTCGTCATCATGCAAGGGAATAGAATCCATCCCGCTGGTACAGAGCATTTGCCTGCTATGAACAGGATAGGAGATGCTTCACTTTCAGACTAGTATACCAATTGTCCTTACCCTGACTGCCTTAACGATTAGCGCATTTTCATTAACGGATCTGGAGGTAAACTCGACTGTGGCGTACTCTAGTGAGTTTCTACGAAATGTGACGTCAATAAGGGAGCAGATTATGGACCACCTATTTCAACACTATCAAAAGCATGAGCGACCCGGGGAAGCGGAGAAGGAGACCACCAAAGTTACAGTTTACATGACCATCACTGCCATCACCTCCGTGGACGTACGTATGATGGAGTATACTACGGATCTCCTCTTACGACAAGAATGGAAAGACCAAAGGCTTGCCTGGGCTGGGATCTCGAAGTTTAAAAACTATACAAATAATCTGGTTACACCAGAACTAAAACGAAAACTATGGCTTCCCGACTTATTCTTTCGTAATGGGAAGGAGGGACGTCTACACAAGATGACTTGTCCCAACTACCTTACTCGGATTGAGCCCTCAGGCATGATCCTCTATAGTCAAAAGCTAACAATGCGTTTCTCCTGTCAGATGGACCTTAAAACCTTTCCTATGGATAGCCAGGAATGTCACATCAACATTGGCAGCTATGGATACGAACTGAACGAACTGCACTTCGTGTGGCGCAACGACACGCCTGTCTATCTTGCTCCCGGGATGCAGATCTCAGAGTTCAACACTCCTGAGCAGGTGACCGTCGAAGACTGCAACACTGGACCGCTAGCCACGGCTGACAGGACCTCCTGTCTCTACGCCACCTTCATTCTGTCACGCCAGTTGGGCTCCTGGTTTTCTAGCATCTACATACCCAATTTTCTTATTGTGGCGGCCTCGTGGCACAGTTTCTGGGTGGACATTGACGCTCAGCCGGCTCGCGTGGCTCTGGGACTACTTACGCTGCTGGGTCTCATCACACAGGCTTCGGGCGTCTCTTCTACTCTGCCTCGCGTCTCTTATATCAAGGCTATCGATGTATGGAACATTGTCTGCATCATATTTAACGTCGGCGTCCTTATTGAATTTGCCGTGGCCTCGAATCTGGCGCGTCAGCAGAAGATGCACAGTTGGAAGACCCAAGCACGTCAAACTGTGCGGCGAGAGATTTCGACGTGGTGTCCTGCATGCAGGCGTGTATACGTAAGAAATAGCCTTCTGAGCGACAGTAGCGACTTGAAGACAAAGACTGGTGGCCCGGTCAGTGGCTGCAACCTGAATGGAGGGGATATTCTACACACCCTTTTTCCTGAACAGGTGAAGAAGGCGAAGTCGCTGTGTGCGCCTGGACAGTATACCAGGGATGAATTCCTCATCACATCGGCAGCTGACAGGCTCTGCAGGAGTCTGTTCTCAGACGAAGAGGAGGAGGAATCCGTTGGAGGGAAGTGGCTCAAGAGGAAAACAGCACAGAAGTCAGAGGAGCAAAAGGAACCCGTGATACTCATTTCGGCGATCGATGGATACAGTCGTTTTCTTTTCCCCTCCTGTTTCATGATATATAATTGCTTCTACTGGCTCTACTACCTAGTTCTCAAAAAGAAGGACTAGTTAACTCACAATGGCTCTCCTATTCTACTACAGTTCCCTTTGTTGTATCGGACTTGCATAACGATTCACTAGATGAAATATACTATCTGCATAATTTTTTACTTAAGAAAAAAACACTCATTTTTGTGCTTGTAAACAAGAACTTTCCTTCCTGGAGCGTGAAAAGTTGAACGAGTGGAAATTGGTTTTGAGGCGGGACTGATGGACGGCACGGGTGATAATCATGCAGCTGACAATACTTTTCCGACATGAGTATTCCTGAGTTACCACAAAAAGGCTGGCGCAAATAAAAGATTTTACCATTGATGATGGAGTTATTGCATCTAAATCGCGAATAACGTATTCATTTCAATTGTTCCAGGCCTCCTAGCCGTCCCCAAAATGGGCTGCACACCTCATTAGAGACCCGGTCGTTACTCGCTTTTTGCGCAAATATTTTGAAACCACAACACCATCTGATTTAACTGTGTGGGCTTTTTTAGACCTAAAGCGTCTCGAACTTTTAGATTTCTCGATAGTTACCACTTTATTAGAGCAATTGCCATTGGAAATAATGTGATCCAACGGGTCCTAGCTTTCAGACGGGAGAGGGGAGAGCTCATCTTGTAAAACGGGTCGTCCAGGCGTCAACAAGTGTGCTGGTTTACGACTGTCAGAACGACCGATTAACTAGCTTTGTTTTGACATAACAGTGTGCGTTTCTTCATGGCGAAGGCAGGGAAGGTCCCTTTTAAATGTACTATGCATACTGACACAGCGGAGCAAACAAGCAGTATGTTGTGGCGTACTCACCAATCAGCTTGTTAAAAGGAAAACGGATACGCTGAAGTATGTTTGGCCAAGCTAGCTAAGATCAACGGACTGTTCATCAGGAGCTGGCATAAACTAGATCCAGCAACCGAGAACTGACCCCGGCCAGAGGATGAAGTCGTTCAGCTATCGGATAACAGTTAATGTGAGGTGAACCGAGAAACAAATCTTCAACAGGAAATTCCTAGCGAAATATCCGGAGAGTCCTTATTGGGGGCTGCTGATATAATACGTAAATCTTCGTGCCCTGAAAATGTCTAAAACAGGGTTGTATTCAATTTGATGCAGACAGCGAATAAATGATTCTACTTACGTCGTGTTCATAGGATATGAGATACGTTTGTTTGGTTGAAAATACTACTTAAGTTAAAAGCGGAAAATGTCGTTAAACTCTCCACTTTATATCAAACCTCGTTTTGCCAGATTAATTTTTAAAAAATCAAAGATGCTGTTTCAGGCCCACATCCACTTCAAGCCGTGTTTCCCACACAAGCTGGGTCGCAGTCCGCAGAAAGAATTCGGAAAATGTGATTTTTCCAGTTTTCGAGGAAGTTTGTGCCAGCACACATTGGATACGTTCAAAACCCTAAGAATATCACGAATGTGACAGTCAGCAAAAATGCGGCGGATTGCCTCAACGCTAACTACCTGCAGGAACTGTCTGGTGTAGAAACCTCGTCTAGGTCCTTCAACGTGCATACTTGATACTTGTAGGCTTTCCCGCCTAATTACTTTTAACGATACTTCTGCGCTTGTGGAAACTTCGAGTAATAACTTTCAGGAATGTGGAAATGTCCTGCCAGATATTCTAAATATATTCCAAACATTTGGGTCGATAAAAGCATACAAATTAAAGTGAAGCACAGAAGAGGAAACGAGAAAATGAAGAAGGAACTAAATAAGGGAACAGGCTTTACTATTCCAAGATCTCCCTTCCCATCGTCCGTAAGCTCCTGCAAATTGGGGACAATCCGGAGCTTTTGAGCCGGAGGAATATGGAATAATGTGTCACGACAAACGGGTAACTGAGAACAACTACCTTGCATCAACTTGTCCTCTTGCTGGCTTTGGGATACGGCGACTACAGAACCAAGAAGACTTTTTTGCCTATACACAGAATGCTCCGAAATGCGGCAACTTCCAACAATAAGGCCTACTATCCACAGTGAAGACGATTGCAATTCGGCAGTGTATTACACTTCTCGAACATTTTGTAGACCACGTCTCTGGTTGTTGCTTTCCTGCTGGACGGTCAGATTTAATCTGGGTTTCAGCGTTACAGTCTCCGTTTCCCGAAAACTAAAGGTTTCTGCAGATTTTTAAAAAGTTCACATTTCGCGGAAATCAATATTCGCAAGTTTGAGATTTGAATTAACGGGTAGGACAGTAGATTGCTAAAATCTGCAGGGGTCTGCTGGTTGCTGCTACATTGAAGAGAAAAGATATAATTGCATTTGAAAAATAGAGTATTGTTCATATATTTGAGAACAAGTTTATGCATGTCTGGTCTTCGCGGATAAAAGATTGTGGGACGCACCCCTGTAAAACTGTGCCACAGACATTTGATGATTGTTCAGGGCTTTGGACCATAGGGGCGTGTCCCATAATTCTAGAATTTACGCACCCCAAGCAACCATTATGCAGCAAATATAGGTAAACGGCTATTGCATAGGATAAAAAGTGAAAGCCAGCAGTACGTGATTAATGAAAAAAGCGTGAGCCTTCCAAAGACCAGAAGAATGTATGCCTAGAGGTTATAGCTTTTATCAAGAGCAAGCGGGAACACGCGTATATGGAAAAAAGCGCTCTGGTGTAGAATACTATTTAACGAAGATTCCAACTGTTTTGGAAAATAACATTACTTAAGGACCAGTGGTACACCACGACAATTAAATGACTCAAAAGATGATTATTCATGGCCGCATTCTCTGAAGCAAGCATAGAGTTTGAAGTCAAGAACATAATTAAACACCAACGAATTAAATTAAACGCTAGGCATCGTGGGTTCAAAAAGACATTAAGTACGGAAGCGAACTTCATTTCCTTGCATCCCGGGCTTAGATAATGTCCAGATAGTTGAAGGATTTTTAAAAATTCATTTGAAACCTAACTTTTCACCGCCCGCATTTACCTTATTATATTTTTTCATTTACCATATCCTCTAATGCAGCAAAAGTTCGATCAGTTTTTGCTGAATTCTTTGCTTCTCCAATTTTTTCAGGGGACGTGTACGACGGATAGCGCGAGTCCAATACTTTTGTGGAAAGGGATTCGTTGTTTTTGGAATAATTTTGACATCTGCTACGAAAACAGGCAAGGAGCAAGGACATGGATTCGCAGATTTTGGGGTTCGTAGCAGAGGTCATCGTCTGCCTGAGTGGGATGTGGCCAGTGACAAGAAGTCATCTCCTGAACCTCTTTACCCTGTTATCCATATTTGCTAACAGTACAATCTATGATGGAGAAATGAATCCGCAAATGAAAAATGCGCAAATGAGTCTCGCACGCAAGCTTTAGATGAAACTGCTGAAAATCTAGTGTTGAAAGGCACCGCCTTGATTGCCCTGTTAATCATTGAGTATTAGGAGCATATAGGGCGA
>CACRXP010001749.1:23083-33116 GCA_902702965.1 Spirometra erinaceieuropaei
TTACTTTCTGAAGGAATTAAAACGCTTAGGCACAGGGAACGTCGAGGGATCCACCGAGGACCCAACTCCCCACAGCTGCGTAACGCAGCGGTACAAAAACCAGCTAAACACTTGTCTAAGCTGAAAAAGGTCAGAAATGAACGACGCTGGCCCGCGGCGTTCCGGTTTGACCTGCGAGTCGCTTCTCCTTGCTTCCAACTATTTAATTCGCTTCGAAGATTACTGCTGCAGTTTTCACGGCCGTTCGTCATGCCTGGTGGGCTTGTGCAAGTGTTTCGCAGGTTTCCTGGTCAAGCTGAATACAATTAAGGTAAATCTTCAATGTGGTTTTGTATCGCTTTGCTCGTGGCGATGTTAGAAAAGGGATGAAGGGTTTAATGCTCTCGCGTGTTAAGCCGACGGGCAGTGGTGACACTGTTTCATGCTCGCAGACCTAATGCCTTCTGTGGAGATGTAGGCTTTGAGGTCGTATTGTAAATTGCGAACAGCAACAGACTAAACTACCCAACCAGTGGAAACAGCGAACTGAAGTGTGCAGAGCGTCGTTGCATAGGACGAACAATAAAAACAGTCCAAGTACGGTACAGTATATTGCGTACTTATAGCCGTTCATGCAAGGACTTGATATGGCTTGTCAGGAAATTTATCTGACTCACTTGTTAAAAACTCGGCAGCCTCGGTGGGGTTCGAACTCACGGCGTCAGCTGCGAAATTTCCGTACATCCGACGCTCTAACCGGCCGAGATATGAGGCCTAGATCGGGAGTCATGAATTTAGTCCCATTGGGTCAGACGAGTTATGCAAATCTGCCAAAAGCACCTGTCAGTCCATTGCCTCCATATTCATTACCCGATTTGCGACATTAGCAGTCAACTGCTGTCAGTATTCATGTATGCAGGCACAGAAGCTTAAAAGTAATATAAGGAGACATGGTAGTACTGCCTACCTGAAGCATATCCAGAGCCAATCGGCCGGCAGGAGGAAAGGCTGATTCTAAGGCCAGCAGCTGGAAAACCTAAAAGAGCGAGGGTAAATGGACAGTTGAGCACTGGGATGGACAAGAGCAATTTTCCGAAGTTCGAAGCCTACAGGTTATAATGTGGCTCTCCAACCAGCTCCCAAGACCACGGGCGTGATGGTTTGCATCTGACGACTGCTTTACTTACCGCCTAGTAGTCATGACCGTGGCCTGCGATTCCAGGAGGGAGGGGACTAAAGACAGGACCAGACAAAGGTGTTTAAACATTACTATTTCCTCGTTATTTTGCTTCGTGCTGTTTTTCGTTTCCTTTTCCTTTAATGCCTTCTAGGTAGACAGATTTTGCACTAGCCTAACTGCTGGCTACTCAGCAAGTCCACTGATGATGGATGGTAGAACGGCCTTCAGCAAAAATCAGCCGCGAAATAAACGATCTCTCGAGGTTGGCGAATAATCGGTCGCTGAACAGCAGCGGAACTGCTACCAGGGCGTGTAGGGCTGAGGTGTCGCACACCGACTGCCTCAAAACATGCCGCAAAGACTGAGGACGCACATCGACATCGTAACCATGAAGTGCAGTAAATAGGTTTGCACACTATGCTGTTTTGCCGTTCGCCTCATGAGGTAACGCCTGCGCTCAAACTCTCCATGAAATCTGACTCAAATGCCCAATTCGAGTATTATGGTCCGTGCTACAGCGTCCGCGGGAACGGACATACACCGTCACTCTGATCCAGCGATGTGGGCGAATAGCGTGCGAGCTAGGCCACATAATAGGGAACGCACATCTGGTTTTTCAGTCTGGGAGGTGCGGACTTTCATGGAACATGCTACCCAAAGTCTGACTACACACTGTCCGAACAACACGACCCAAGCGCTAGAGAAATCAAGATCGTCCTCTTCCGAGAAGCGAACCATGCACAACTTGCGTGTGAGCCAGCCAATGACCAGTTATTTAACGAACGACTGAAGCGTCACTTTAAGAACCCTTCTGTCGTCCCCTGCACGCACCAACATGTTACAGACCAGTAGGCTAAATAAACCTACTACTCAAGCTCCAAGAGTAAGGAAAAGGACTCACTTGCCGTGCTCTTCTGTCTGTTGACAGAGACTGGAATGGCCGGAACGGACTTGGCGTCTCTTCAGGAACCCCTCAACGGCCTCTTTTAATTTGGGTCTTGATATAACAATGGCGGGGGAATGGTAAGTTTTTGTGAGCAAAATCGACTCCTTGGAACCAACACATGTATCGGCACTGCCACAAGCATCTGCTAACCCGGTATTTAAACAGTGGCCGTACGGCCAGTCGGACCAACTACATTTCAGTCGGTTCAGCGTTCCGCAGCTGGCTTCAGGATAGCAGACTCATGCGCGGCACCAAAATTGGCGACACCTATGGGCCGGATCATATTCTCGTTTGCAAACGAGTCAAAGTTCACCTCCCATCCGCATCCAAATTGTCACATCCGAGGCATCTGGATCATCCGGTCTCGGCTTACGACTCCAACCGAAAGATAAGTCAGTAGCAAAGGATCGTCACTGAAGTCCTCGGCCCGCAAGGTATCTGAGCGACGCCGCAACGATCGGATCGACTAAAGAACCTTACGGCTATCTACCTAGACGGCTCGCGTTCGGCCCCGCAACGACGACTCGGCTCTGGAATGACGGCAAATTCGGCTACAACATGACCACAAACATTGTTGGCCTAAGAGGGCAACTTCCATGAGGCAGGCCTCAAACGCCAGTGACACTCGGAAACTCCACCAGTTTATTCTCCAAATAACTGGTAGACACGCAGTTAGTGACTGCGCGCGATGTGATTGGTGGCTTTGACGCTGGCTGACGGACTGTGAGCCAGGCTCAGTGGTCCCTCATTAACTAGACCCTTACGGGACTATTATGAATGTGACATCCGAGTCTCGCACCGCTTAGTGCAGAAACCTGGTATTGTATGGCGGGCGTATACGGAGTATTGAGCTCTGTCAGCCACTTGTGCCCAATCACCGCACAAGATGGCTGACCGGCTCGGACAGTAGACTGGTGTTCGGGAGAGGGAAGAAAGAGTGTGGTCAACTCTGGGCATTCCGTACTCACGGCGACCGAACTCGTCGAAATAATCACGGCTTACCATCGCTACACCACTGCGTGAATTACGATCCACAATGATCTCCCCCAGCCGTTCGACATGCCGTCTGGTGTAAAAGACGATGTAGGAGGGGAATAAATGAGTCCGCATAAGAGGTCGTATACTGTAGATAAAGTGCGGCTTACGATCTGTGTCGAGTCCGTCAGAGTGTGCGATTGAACACAGTGTACAAGCCGACAGAAATCACCGGCTCTGATTATACTGGAGGCCAGGAGTTCGTTCAACATGGTCTAGAGATGCAAAAAGAAGTGAAATGCACGCAATGCTCGCCAGAACTGGAAATGTTTGAAGACAGGACCGGCAAAGCCGCATTAATGCGCAGAAACAGGGACAACAACATACATTCTCTCCTTAGAAGTTAAATAGACAAAAAGAAAGTAATTTCAGAGAGCATATCTCCATATATACGCTTAGATAGGAATGAAACAGAGGTTAGTATTGTCTACGCTTTTGAAGGACGTGAAGGGGACGTGATCAAAGGAAAGCGTGGCTTTTCCAAACTGAAAATGTGCCAAACAAAAGGGCTAGGTCGTAAATGGAATTTGGTTACCCGAAACAAGTTAAATGGGCAAGGCAGCTAGGGGCGGTAGAAGCAAGTCCCAAAAAGGGAGTTAAACATAAACGTCTTTGAGTCAGGTACAATATCAAGCCCTCGATGGTTCCGGCTTAAGACTGGTGGGCACAGCTATTCGAACAAAATACAGACTTCGCAAAATGCAGATGATGACGCAAGCATCTTTTGCGCCGACTCAGCCTCTGCAAACCGACATAAAGAAATGAACTAAAAGTGCTCGTAAAGCGCAGTTACTTCAGAAAATGTATATGAAATAACAGAAAGAGTATATCCAAGTACTCGGATTAACTATATCGGAACCAAGATGTTTCATATTACCCGAGGCCGCAACCACC
Organism: Spirometra erinaceieuropaei; assembly: GCA_902702965.1. Taxonomy (NCBI): domain Eukaryota; kingdom Metazoa; phylum Platyhelminthes; class Cestoda; order Diphyllobothriidea; family Diphyllobothriidae; genus Spirometra; species Spirometra erinaceieuropaei. The sequence continues at coordinate 27,118 of CACRXP010001749.1, forward strand.
TTTAACGTGTAATCGGCCTCCTAGCTCGAGATCAATGATACTATCAAATTTTTCTCGTCTGTCGTATCCATATAAATGGCCGGTGGTCTGGTTTGTGCATAGTGTGGCGTCCACCTAGGAAAGAACAGTACAACCAAGCGTCCTGAAAAGGCCGCCTGGCGAACAATAGTAACGAATTGCGCGACAATGAACCTTTGTATCTCTGACTTAGCCACCTCAACGGGCTGCGCTGAACCAAGACGGCACGCGTTAATCAGGCTGCGTAGTCGACGCCGGTCCACAACTACCGGGAAAGGAAAGAGAGAGAGAAAGAGGTGGACACTTGGGATTCCATCCAGAGGGCTCATCAACGCGCTTGAATCTATCATGTCGTGGCTTGGAAGGCTGCCAACAGACGGGGGTAACTTGATTCTTCTTAGAACTGTGAGACAGACTCTGCGGCTCCCTCTTAACGCGGTCTTTATGACACCCTAACAGATGTGACATTCGAGTCGTCCCTCTTCGTGGAAGGCTGATACATGCTGTGAAAACCAGGTCATTTGGCACGTGCAGGCGGGCTGCTAAGATTTGTCAGTCACTGCGCCCCAGACCGCATGCCGTTGTCCTGACACTGTCTTGCACCGAAGGCACGTGGGAGTGGGAGGAGGGAGTCCGGTGGGTGCTGTGCAAGCATGCCTCGCTATAGACTACGTCACTACGCCCACTCCGCGAGGCACACGGTGGGCGTCGTCATATCCCTGATTTTACTACATGAAACCCTAATAGCATAACGGCAGAAATATTCGTAGTCGTGTGACTTTTGAGCGTCAGCCAATGGAATCTAGGATTCTGATCCGTTCACTAATTAGAAAGCTGTCATCCTATTTCTCTCTCACCACTACCACCATGTCAAACACCGCGTCTACATTCACATTCGGCCGACTCGGCCTCGTTTTGTCACCAGGAGTTGTGTGGGCAAAGTACATGGAGCAGATGCTTGTACAAGTCTCCCCCAGCGTAATCCAATGAACGCGCAAAGCACTGATTAGTTGTGATCACAGTCGCTTGTGAGAGCGAGGTAGATGCTTCAAAAGTTCGTCCCTCAGAGAGAGTACTGGTTCTTATCACCTGCAATGGACAAATGGGCGCGTCACCAAAAGTCATACTAAAGGCCATGAGCCCTGCTTTGAGGAGCTTGTTTTAGGGAAAATAGTTTTCGGTACTGTGAACCTTCAGAACCCAACATCTCATAGGCTTTACAGTTAGCAATGAAAAATGTTAACTAACGTCTACGGGCAGCAAGTTCTCCTTCAGGGCTCGCATGTAGTCCAAAACAAGCTGTGAGAGGAGACGCTGAATCGAGGGTTTCTACAAGTGAACAAAGCAACTTTTAGTACATCTAACTCTGATATAAACTAACTTAATCTTTCAAAGTAATGCTGAAGAATGAAGATGCGGAAGCTCAAAATCACCAATAAGGCGACATTACATCCCATTTTCCCACCCTCGTTGAATGGAGTAGGCATAATACTGGGCACTCGTAGCTAGGGGATCCTCTGACTGATCCGTCCTAACACGCGGATGACGTGGCCTACACAGCCTAGGCAATTCAGACTAATAAAATCTGTACTGGTTGTGAAAAAAAGATGACGGCGCCCTTCCTTTAGTTAACGAGTGTCCTCAGTCAGCGCATGCGAAATCCGAATTATGCTGTCCGAGGAAAAATGATACAGAACTGGGTCGGGTCAGGCTATGAAATGTTAACAGACATTCGGAAACGAGTTTACGATTTGAAAAGATTGCTTAAGTAAGGTTGGAATAGCAGTTATCTTGCAGCACAGCCACACGATATTTCAGTCATACCAGGATGCCGGCTTTCCAGTGAGCTTCTTTTCGGCCGTCTGCCAAAGCCATACTCGGTAGTATGAATTTTTCCCCACCAATTATCGATACCCTCATAAATTCAACTACATTCCATGGAAAATTTGCGCAAAAATATTCTCTCGTCTACGCTTTTGGAAGTAAAGTACGTCTTCTTAAAATTTTTTACTTGAAGAAAGAGTATCCCCCATTTTTTAAACCTCTTTTTAATTCCTGAATAATTTCGAACTCGAACTGCTGTTACACTTGCATTCAGAGTTTGCAAACTACATGTTGTATACATTCCGTCAAAGGAATATCACATACATCTGTATGCTGTTACGAAGAGATCATATAGCACTCAGAAGATTGGGTAATGGATTTGGACCAGGTTGTATTCTTTGTAAGTATCATTAATGAACATGCTGATGCGATGCTTTATGAATGGATATTTGACGGTCTTAAAAAATCTCATAATTAGAAACTTTAGAACCTAAAAATACCCTTTCTTTGAGGACAAAGTTCGAAGAAGAGGTAATTTGATACCTAATTAGTGCAGAAAAGGGTATTTTGCTGCGCCTTTTTTTGTACGAGCATCAAAAACAAATGGGAAAAATTCGTACTACCGGAGTGACCACTTTTTAGAGTATAGTTCTTGCAGACGGGAGAAAAGAAGCTCGTTTAAAAGCCGGAACCCTGGCGTGCCCGAAATATCTTAAAATTATGCTGCACAATAATCAGTACCATAATCTTAATCAATTAATATTTTTTAGAGTTACGAAAATTCCCATTGTAAAATTCAAAAAGCAATTTGGCGAGCATACGTCTGCTTTCGATAAATTCTCTTCAGGCCTGTACATTTATATGACTATTGAAGTAATAAATTAAAAGATACGGGCAAGTAGCTAATTAATTAATTATTTTTTTTAACGAAAAACAAATTCCAGAATTTTGGTTAACATAAGTAAGCGTTTTTAGGGATATTGTGCAAGAGGTAGAAAAGTTATGCTACACGGGAAACACTACGTCGTTGCGAACTTCGGTGGACGAAAACATCAATAGGACCAGCGAAGAAAGCTCTGAGTTAGGGCGTGAAAATTACTCTCGAACACCAGATTGCCCAAAGGTTCCCCATAAACGTGCTTTCGTAAGCGAATGACGAACATATCTAGAAACTATTATAAAGTGGGCATGATAGTGTTCAAAACTGATAATATATACAGTACCTGTGCTAACTCATGAAATGCCGAGGTCAAAATTATAGTGGACAATGTAGTGTATTTTTGGTGTCGTTATTTGTGTTTATTTGGTTGAAATAAGGACGAAAAGACCGTTTTCTGAAGGAAAGTTTGATACGGATCTGTATATTAAATAGAAAACGGGCCGGATTAAGGCGAAATCGGAGGATTCCTGATATTCAAGCAGTTTCCTACGCTATTAAAGCTTTCGGATGGAAATTCTTTGTGAAACCTTATTAATCTGTTTAAGAAGATTAATAGAAGGACGAAATTTTTTGATAAACTTTCGAACAAAAAGAAAAAATTAAATTTCAATATCAATAAAATCAGCGAAATGCAGATAAATTATTTCTTATTGTGTTCAGGAAATAACGTGCGATTCTTTATCTAAAAATTCTATCTTACAAATTCGTAAAGTTTTATGTTTCAAAATACCGAAATAAAAAAGTTTATCAGTGTGATTGTTTTACCAGACTGAAAATGCGTGTCGTAAACGAATATATATTGAGTTCGCGCGACATGCCGTCACTTTGCTCTGCCACGCCAAACGATAACTATGTCTAAACAATACTTATCCGAAGTTGACTTCCAGCGCATTCGAAAATTAGCGGCGGAAGGAATCCCGCGTGAGTCGTTAGCTAATATTTTCAATATTAGCAAGGTCACTCTGTGGCGCATTATTAATGATAAAACTGTTTCTAGAAATAAGATAGGGGGACCAAAACGGTTCACAAGTAAGCAAGACGACGATTTTATTCGTCGTACATTAAAAAAGTTTCATTACATGCCCATTGAGGCCATTCAGCGGGAACATCTGCCGATGTTTTCTATGAACATCATTAGAAAAAGGATGAAGGAATTTGAACTGCAGCGGCGGAAGGCCATGATTAAGCCATATTTAAGTAGAAAACTAATTAGAGAACGGCTTTTATTTGCTAAGAATTATATTGAATACAGATCTTCATTTTGGAAGAGCATTTTCTTCTGCGATGAGGTTCTATTTTTAGACAAGCCTACGAAGTCGCTCCAAACTGTCATATGTGGAAAGAACTTCCCAAGAGAACATACTACACCGACGGCAACATTCAAGAACTGTCGGCGGATGATGGTTTGGATGGCGATTAAATTCGGTGAGCGGCCTGTCTGGCGGTCAACATCCGACACCATCAACAGCAAGGTGTTCATTGCAATTGTCAAGGATGCTTTCGGCTACAACGGCATAAGTCGGCGCCGAATGGATACTGTAATTTTGCAGGACAATGCACCTGTCCACCGCTCTAAAGAGGTACGAATTTGATGCCGCTTGCAAACATAATCTAACATTTTAGACAACAACCACGCTCTCCGCAATTGGCCTCCAATCCATTTTCATCCCGGCCAACAGTCCCGACCTTAATTTAATCGAAAATCTTTTTGGAATAGTCAAAAGAAATTGGCACAAAGCTAAGAAGACTCTTTCAATGCAGGAAAAATTGGATTTCATACTCAATAATTACATTTTACAATCCACCATAGATAACCTTGTCATGTCTATGTCGGACAGACTTTCTGCTGTTATTAATTCGAATGGACAATCTACAAAGTACTAATTTTTTGTATCTGTTTCTGTCCTTAATTGTTTTTGACCTTTTATGCGCCCTCCTCCTTTATACGTCCTCATACGTAGCCTTTATTAACTTGGTTGTAATATAGGCGTTTCTCGAAAATGTGACTTTTGTCGAAAATTATTTATTTTTATCTCAGTAAATAATGTTTTCTTAACCAAACTTTGCTTTCTTTCTTTGGCACATCGTTTATTTTCCGCTATCAGACTTTGGGAGCCGTAGTGTTTACCGATTTTGCGTTAAAGGCGTTAACCTGTGTTAATTCGTGACATTTCATGAGTTAGCACAGGTACTGTAAGTCCCTCTCTGCTCTGCACTTTGACAGCAAGAGATCTGTAACTTCATGTTTGGCAACTGCCTACTCACCTCAGAGACCGCAAGGATGGAGAAGATCGAGTCATTCACGTCGACCAGAGTGCACACAAAGGGTCGCAGATACAGCTGACCAATTGCTTCTGGATGGTTCTCCTGCGGAAGGAAAAAGTCTACGCATGTATAAAATTTTTTTTCCTAACAGCATAAAATGGAAAACCTTGGACATGTTTTTTTTTTCAGGTGTGGCCTTTCGCGTTTCCACTGAAGGACTGATGTAGCTTTGGATTAACGGTTTTGTGCAGAGATCCGGCAGATGTACCAGTGAACTGGATACGCCTTGCAATTTGGAATGAGTGGTCGAATTTTGTGAGGCAAACGAGCAAGATCGCTGTTATCCCAACCCATTTTGCGCGAGTGAGAAGGAAGAACAAATGACCGGTCGATATCCATCAGCCTCCGGTTTCACCGAATCCAGTACATGTTACTCGAGTACTAGACCCTATTCAGAAATTAACGTCAAAAGAAGAAGAAGCGTTCACCAGGAGAGGTCTATTAGAGGTCTGACGTTTCGAGTAGTTATTTCACCTACTCATCTTGAGAGACTAACAAGTCACACGCACAGCCCGCCAATGCTGCCTGTGTGGCTACATCTGGCCCACATTCCGCCTTGACCTGCATTGTCCCCGTCCTCGTTGACAGCGGAGATGACTGGCGGATCCGACTGTTCCGATCTGTGATTATTCCCTGTCAAGAAGGTTCGTTAAACCAGAAAGGGTGGAGGCAAACGAATGTGGCGATTGACAGGACAGTCGGTGAACATCCCGACTTCTTGCACCTGCCTTGCTGTATGATCATCGCTTCGGCCCACGATTTCAAAGGCGCTGCATCATTTGTCAGCGGATTGTTGAGTCAGGCCTGCAGGCAACCTCTATTCGGAGTGGCGCGAGTTATCCAACCACGACTTCGGAGGCCCCTTCGTGTACGGAATGCTTCATCACGATTT
>CACRXP010001754.1:0-15970 GCA_902702965.1 Spirometra erinaceieuropaei
TGTGAACCGTCAGGGAAAGCTATCAAGTTTCCTCCCAAGCAGTTGGAAAAGGAATTGGCTTTTGGCATCTGAGAGAAGGAACAGCCTCGTCATCTTTTGTTATGCGAGATAAGAAAAGAAACAACCTCACGCACATAAACCGACAATTGGATGGCTTGCTGGTTGTTTTGTCAGTCTCCATCGTCGCTGTGAAACTTTCACATTACCAGACAAAGGGAACTGACTCCTGTTTATGAAAACATCTACGGAAGTGCAACTGTGCAGTTGAATATTCCTGGGAAATGATTTCAAGCGCCCTACCTGCAGAACTAATATTCGTCCTTGTCAATATATTTCCGACTGATAAAGCGTACGTATGATGGCAATAGTTGAGTATATTTTAGTTCAGTATAGTTCAAGCGCCATAGGCAATTTATCTAATAATCCTACAGCGTTCTGTCTCAGGATCAACACATCCCATCTTTCACATGTGTGCCCATTGCGAGTATGCATAGCCGAATATAGTATCTTATTACGGATAACAACAGACTGTTTCTCACTCTTGTCATAATATACTGCGGTATGTAATCATATATTCATTTTATAGGTGAACGTCTTCAAGGCATTAACGCGTCCGTCTTTTTCCGGCCTCTCCAGTTTGTAACGCGTGCGCCGTACATAAGTAAACTCCAACGTAACAGTCGAAACCTAGGACTTTTGCCATTTTTCCACGGGATGCGTTCGGCTGAGATGGATCGCATGTGAAGTCTTGCACTTGGAAGATTTTTGCGCTGCCATCTACCTGACCAACGCCGTCCGCACCAATGTTGCTCATATGTCCGACCGACCTGAATTGCTGTGTAAAAACGTGATGATTGACAGCGTCATAATGCTGGCATCTTTTTCAGCATATTACCTCACATAAACCGGGTAATACTTTCATCTGCAACTGATACTAACATTATGTTTCACGGTTCTACCTGCCCTTCCCTTTTGAGAATGGTTGAGCGACCCCGTCAGTATGTATGCATGAAAACCACGCTCATACTCGCCAGTGTCGGCCTCCTGCCCTTTGACTCATCAGTGTGTCAGCGGTTCGTGAGTGCCAAGCCGACTGTTTATAGCATTGTCGCAGCGGATTCCTACCTACTCATCATAGACACGGCCTAGCTTTCAGCCGTCCTGACGTAAAAATGAACTAATTAGCATGTTTTCAATTTAAATTAGGTAAGCACATTCAGTCTTATTGTTTTCCTGTCCAAATAGCGACACATACATGATGCATTACATCAGTACATACCCACGGATGAAGCATGAAATGTTTTAGGTCAGTTTCAATTGTGAGCATGCTTTGGAGCAATCCATTTATTACCTAAGAAAACGCGCATGCACAACTTTAACAACGTTTTCGGCAAAATCTTCACAATGCCATCGGCCAGTGCAGGAAATGGAAACGTAAGTGACAATTTCATTTTTGGAAAAAAGACGATGTTTACTGGACTTATTATAATGAGTTGATGTGTGATCGATCAGACGGATAACATGATTCGGAAGCGCTATGGCAATGACACAGGTGAGAACAAAGGCGACAAACAATGCCCTAAGTGTGCGCTGTCACCGTGGCGCAGATGGCAGGAGTAACCGCATTGTTGTACGGCCCGTGACGCTTCAGTCTTTCAAGGTATTCGCTTAGTCTTGATCTCATTTATTCGTTAAAGCTTGAAGATGGCTTATTGCTTCTCTTGGCATTTAATGATTAAAGAATAAGGTTTGAACAGTCAGGTAGCAGATAGTAATAAATTATCACGATTCAGGCTGAATCTCGAAACCTTTAAATCGACTGACGGGCCGCTTACAATCTTCTAGATATTTTCGTCGTATTAAGAGAACGAATTTAGACATAATAATGACACTTGAGGGCATTGGACGTGTCCGCGGAAATTTTCCATTTTATTTCATCTGAGTTGTAGTAGTTCTTCAGCAATCTCGACTGCCATATTCTAGGGACGGTAGTACAGGTAGGCGTATATGTTACTGACGAAATAATAGCAATATTTTTGTTTTAATTGCAATGGAGCACGTACCGCTCCCAAAAAGGCCTTCGAGGGCACCGCCTATCACCTTTGTATATACTGAACCACTGTGAACTATTTCTTTGGACGGGGGATTTACTCCTCTTAGTTCTTCTTAGGAGTCATCTCGAGGAGACCTTATATGGTTGTCTTTTCAGAGGTATATAACTGTCGACCGTCTACAGTGACGAAACGCACACATTTGCGCAAAGTAACAAGGGTAGTGCTGCAAGTTGGAAACTGTTATATGACGATGTCTCTAACGTATTCCCCTATGTAGCAAAACCCAGGCTCATTTTTCACCGATATTCCTGTTGCAATGCGGATAAGAGTTTCTCAAAAACGCAGTTTGTTCTTCATCTAAACCAAGGAGTTTGCTGGGATCCACATAACAGCCCTTACCTAAGGGATATTTTCAGTCCCATTGCACGATTAAATACTCTGCATGCCTAACAAAGCTTGGTTTGAATTTGTGTTCGTGGATAGACACTGCACTGTGAACAGCTGCCTGATATAAATTTTCTCGTCATCTTGCCACAGTCTGACGTTCGCGTATTAGGATGAAATCAGATTCTCCGACTTTGGGAACAACAGGTTGCATAACAACTGCCGCGTGTGGAAACGTCTAACGAATTTCTTTTCTATCCTACACTCAGAGAGCTCAAGCCTAGTGCCAAAATTAGTTGTGTACCGCGTGTACCGACAGTAAGCTGTGGCTGCCGTTTTTCGATAACATCCGTATTATAAAGAATTACCAGGCCGGCCGCGGTATTGGTAATGCGTTTTCCTTTCTGAAGGCATACTCATATTGTCACGTAAACTGCGGGAACTGTTGGTTTATTGTGTCCGATTTGGTAGATTTCACGCGTTGCAGTAGGATAGACGGATAAATGGGACCACATATCACTTAGCTGATGGCTCCCGGTGAGATCTCATAGCTCAGGTAGCTAGATCGGTGGCTGAACATAAGCCTTTCCCTTGATGCCGTGGGTTCGAATTCCGCTGTAACAAACAAGATTTCAATATATGTGCCATAATTGGCCATTTTATGTCTGCCAAACAACTGAAATTCCAGAAATTCATTCGATTCGTCATGGCCTATCTGCCAGAATATAAGGCGTGCGGATTAGGAGCTAAAACAAAGTCAGAATTTACGCCTCCTCGCATTTAATTTGGAAGAACCCACCACTGAAAACCAGAAAGGTTTGGATGTCCTCATTTTCAAAAATGTACCTTTAGATCGGACTTAAAGGTTTTAGCATAACGATCTGTGTAAACCTTGGAAAGTTGATTAAATCCGAATGCGGTGAACAAAGTTTTCCGTAATTATTTCGCGACTATCATTCCCCTCTTCCCTTTATGTTACATTATGAATTCTCCTTACTTAAACTACAAGCTTTGCAATTTAACTATTTTCCTTTATATCTGTACCCTCTAAATGGAGTTTTCAGGGCTTCTCTCGTTTACTCCAAATATACTGACTGATACTGACTGAAATGCCCACTGCATTAGGACTATTCTGTGGAAGACGTTTGATAGAGTGTTTTTTTTATAAAAAAACAATGTGTGCAAAATGTCTAGTATGTATTTATGTGCTGATATGGCTGTTTGCAAATAACACACTACTTACAAAAGGGAAATTGATCAAAAACACAAATTCGACATCACAGTCTCGCTGACGTTCTTGTCATTGCAATTCGCAGCCACAAGTCCAAGGGTACTTCTTACACCATGAACACCCAGACGTTAAACAGTATGGCACACACTACAGACAGAAGGAAAAATACAAGCTGAAATTTGATTTCTAAAACTTTCACATTTAAATAATCTTAGCTGCATTGTTAAAAAGGGCACATTGTTAAGGTTTTTAATGGCCCAATGGGTTTTGGCATAGGACTCTGTCACTGCAGTTGCAATTTTCCTGCCATATTTCGGCGAATCCATCCAAGACCAATACAAGGGCGATTGTGTTCTCGACACTTATCCACATACTCGACAAATACTTTCTTAGTTACCTGCACATTTGTCTAGAAGCAGAAAACTGAAAGCACCGCTCCTCCACGCTGTGAGGAAGTGGGCAAATAAGGGAACTTTCAGAGTTTTAAGAACGAGAAAGCTCATTTTCTTCTGGGTAGTATTGTCGCTATGCGAGAATTTTCGAATTAAAAAGCGACATTAATTTGCAACTTCAGCTCCGACGCACCTACTAATTTCCTTGCCCCCGAAGTGGCTTTTGGTTGCGGCATTTGCGTAGTGATGACTGGTCGGGGGTTACTTTTAGAAAAACCTGCAGTAAGAAAAAATGTTTTACAATTAAACTCAGCAACTACGTCTGCATGCGGAATTTCAAAAACGCATTAACATTGCACAGACATTACACCAGCGACGTGAGTGACCAACATCTCCAATCAATAATGTAGGTCAGCGCCCTAGTCTTCTGCTTGTCTGCGTAACAGTAGTAGAAACTCTTTGTTGCATTTCTGTTCCGTACATCATATCCGACTGTTAAACGACCATCATCTATAAAGTAGCCTAAATGATATTCAAAGAGGAAAATGTTAGATATATGTTTTAACTCCGGTATCATATCAGGGAAGACGAGAAGAATTTAAGATTCAATAATTCCGAAGTTTGTCTACAGTTTTTTGGTATGTAGTCACTGGATGACTTTTAATAGATAAAGAATCACCAGGCGAATGTATCTGACGACTAACCTGCATATTCAATCACACAATAGCTGTCTCATTTAGCTTTTTCAACGTGGTGGGTCAGATGTCGATAAAAAAACCTTAGGATTGTGAAGGCTCGTGAATCTGCTTCAACTTTCCGTTTACTAATTCATTATCTAAGGGAGTGTCTACATTAGTTCTGAGCAAGTCTTTTGTGGAACACTCAGTACATCCGGGGCTTCCCTCTTCTGTAAGTAACACTTAACGGCCAGTTACTTAAGAGCCCTGACACGCGTGTTTTGTCAATCCCGTGCTGCTACCTTATGCAACTGCGGCTCATCAGTCGGTCTCCTAGCTTCCCCGTGTGTATTCTGCTATATGAACTCCAGTTTAAACTTCAATTGTTTAATTTCCGTGGAAGGTAATGCGCGAAGTCGGAGCTAGTCTCTCATAATAGGCCTTTTCAGGAACGGTCCGAAATCGGAAACTGGAGTTCATATTTCCAGAAAACGCACGGAGAACGCTGGGGGATCCACAGATGAGTCGAGCCACTCGTAACTCCGTCAGGCAACAGCACAATGTCGGCAAAACACGCGTTTCTAGGTTTTTAACTAATACTTACGTTTTTATTACGGTAAAATGATTACATAATAATATACCGCTGACTGACTGTTAGCGATTTATGAATATTACACGGTTATTTAGCAGAAGCTGATGGATGTCAGCTCAAATATACATAACAGATTTCGGACCGCGCCGAAAAGGTCTGTTCTAAGAGATTTACTACAAGTTCGCGCACTATTTTCCTTGGAAATTAAATATGGACAAATTTGTGTTAGAAATTATTTTAGAGATAGCTTTTGATATAAACGCCGCATGAAGGATAAAGAGCAGTCAATGGGAAGGCCACCTACCACATCTGCCATCCGATGGCCAGCTAACGGGTCGCAATCCAGAGCAAATATTCTTCTTGGACGTGTAGCAACTAATCTTTAAATACAAAAAAATATTAGGCGAATATTTCCTACAGCATTCTGATGAGAAAGGCTAGAAATAATTTATGCATATCTCACATCCTGTAGGTCCGATTCGTTGCCATTGAACGCCCATAGCAGTCTAACAGTGATGTTATCTGTGCAGATGTCTAATGCCGTGCCCTCATTCACATAAAAGCCAGCTAAAATTAATTGTTTTAAGAAAAAGCTTACTGACTGCCTTCTGTACCGGCAGAGCTTGAACAGTTTGCAAGAAAGTAGCACTATGTTTAACTAGGACATGGTTTAACGTACGAATGCTTTCATCCTGCGGCTTGTGAATTGTTATGGGATATTCGCTGTTCAGCATAACGTAGGAGAGTTTCTCGGCATTCGAAAAAGTTAGGGCAGTTGCATCATAGTCTTCGTCTTAATCAGAAGCATGAAACAACAACTTCATTCGTGGCAGTGCAGGGAATTGTGAAGTTTGTAAGTCAAGAATGCGAGTAAGATAAAAATATTCAAAAGAGCAAGTAGATTTTGGCATTTTATGCTTCGGTGTGAATGCAGATTAACTAGGAAATAGACTAAGGGCATTATCATGCAAATAATGGCAATTATGAAATTTAAAGGTCTTGTATGGTCATACGTTTTGTGTAGGGGCAGCGAAAGTAACCTTCCTTGTACGAACACCATCCTCTTGCCCAAATATATGTCCAGAATTTTCCAATTCCCAGATATCCACTCTTTAACACACAAAAACAACCTTAATTAAATTCTTATGCGAATTATTAGGCAGTGGCCCATCAAAATTGCGTCTTCAAAGATATGTTGCCATAAAATATGAAACAAAAATAGCATTTAATATGATTAACGTACCCAATAACTGGTCTCAATCGGAACTTCCAGTGTAATGCTCCCGGTAGCATTCTTCGGAATCAGACGTTTACTCCAATCACATAATTTGTTTCCACATCTGGAAAACAACGCTTCTGACATAAAACCCTTTTCGTAAATCCCATATTAACTCATGTTTGGAAAGAATTGGAGGTGAATATCCCAGTATCTACATCACGTCTAACAATAATTACAATTGACTACATTTCCGAGCTACCGTGATCACAAGTCACTAAGGACAATACCAGAATCATTTTATCATGCTCAGAATTTTGTCGTTTTTTAAGAAAACATTTATATTCGGACAATGAATCCGGGCATTTAATTTGCATCTTGACTACAATTTAAAAGCACTTGCTTGTAGCATTATTTTATTTTCTAATTAAATTGCTTGCCGCATTAAGGCCGATTTGTGTTGCTCACCGGATGCTGGCAGCTAGAACATTCTGCTCATGGAAAGACTGACCGAACTTTCATACTCGGCGGGTTTCAACCGATAAAAATTATCAACAATTGATATTTTATTCCAGAACTATTTATGACAACTCATGTTCGGTGAAAGGGTATGTAGAGAGACAACAGACATTGTGGAAAACCCTACTTCTACCGCTTTTCTTCCTAATCTGAGTGGTTCTACGTATCGCAATTGGCCTACTTCCACTACGTAAATTGCTCATGCTTTCTAAAGGGCTATTTCCACAGAAACTGGCATTAAAATAAAAAGCAGATTTTGACTGCTTGCTGGATACTAGGTTCAATCAAAAAGAAAACAGATGGCTGTCATCATCATTGGAAAACTTTCTATGAAGACGTACCCCAAGTGGAAGAGACAAATTATTACCAAACTGAGGAGGACGACGTTTGTCGGCATTTTCTCAGAGAGTGATGTATTTCAAACAACATGCACTTTATTATAAGATGGAACGTATTTCTGCCATTGAGGTTGCAATTTCATTGGTTTACGACCAAACCCGGCGTAAAGTATTTATTTTGTTCATCAAGGGACTACGTTAGAGGTTAAAACAGTTTTACTGCGGTGTCAAAAATCGATGACTCTTCTCCGCATTTTGCGGTGTAAAAATAACAGACAAACTTGCAGTGATTAGCGTTGAAAGCGCACATGGTTACCGTAGGCCTCACTCACTATTTATAGACAGTTTTTTCATTTAAAATGGATCTTGTTAAAGGCATAGTCAAACGGGACCGAATTACGATGGGTACTTATTCTCAATTTTATCCCATTCGTCCTGTGAAATTTAAAGTTTTGCCGGAAATCGCGGTAAAGTAAAAAGAGTTCCAAAATTGCGATAATAAAGAAGCGGGCAAGACTAAGAAATGTTTGAATTTGAAATCTGTTGTGGGAACTTCCTCCAAAAATGTGACCGATGTCAAATAAAAGATCAAATGTTCTAACAAGGACATCGTTCTCGGAAATCCAACGTCTGCTCATAAATCGGCAAGCGCGTACTTGAAATTAAAGCTTTTCAAAAAACTCGAACAATTCCTTTTGTCTACACGTTGTCAGGTAGAATTCTGAAATGTTTGGCTTTTTCACACGCAGTCCGGGACTCATCTTAAAAACGCAAACTTGGATGCAGAATCGCTCATATTCCACTTTTAATGAAACACCTACCTAAAGGATACAAGCGCACCCAGACATCTTCGATGAATATGCGAACAATGTTCAAAACATTGGTTGTTTAAGTTTAAACTGTTTCCGAAATTACAGGTTTTCGAACGCATACTGTCCGAATTTGTTACTTTGTGCAATGGTATGCAAGATTTTATTAAGCATACTATGTATGATCAAATATTCCTCAGTCAGCACAGATCGGCAATAGATGTCTTAATTTCTACGTCTATTTTTTTCTACTCAGATGACCTTAGTTCAGAAAAAGGGCTGGAATTTGTAAAGCAATAATTCAGGTCCTCAGAAGGCAAATAAAGTCGGTGTTCTGTCAGCGTTCTAGGGCAGCGATGTCGTACTCTGTGTTTTGGGCCAGTAGCACGCCGGATTTTCTTGACTGAAGTATATGTGGTTAGCAAACCTCAGTCAGGACAGATCGTTAGTCTCAAACTCCCGATCGATCTTTTCTATCCCAGACATTCTGAGTCCAGTTAGAGAGCCCACATTCTTAAAGCAATAATTAAGACGTTCATTTGCAAAGGAATTTGGGATTTCAGGTTCGCGTTCGCCGACACGTGTAGCTAGATCGTTGCCGAACATGTTTCTTACGATTGCTTGCTCCTTGCAGAAGGACAATCCGAATGGACTTTAAATTCGACGTCGATTGAGGATGTATTAACGGTGCTTTGCCAGCATTGTAGAGGATCGATGTCCTACTCTTTGTTTTAGAAATAGATTATCCTTATTGGCGTGTTAACATTTCTCACCTCAATAGGTTCTGTGCAACCCTGTACCTCCTATCACTGGGGACGCATCTTCGTATTTTGCAACGTTGGAGTGCGTCGTTGTAACAACCGCTACCATCTGATGAATGTGGGTGTGTCGGCCTTGTTACTCAGTTAGCGTAGGCTGTGTTGGGCCTACTGTGCTTGCTAAGCAGATTGCAGACTTCCTTGTTGTCGTCAGACCAACATACTCTGAATTAAGTTATTGGTGGTCGCTTAGCTCATGTTTGCTCGCGGGGTTGGATGCATGGCTTCATCTTGGAGATGGCAAGGCGGCTTTCCACCCAGCAAGTAACGTCGCAAATCGTCTTTTTCACTGGAGCATTCTGATGGTCTCGCCTATGGTCGAGAACGTGGTGTAGCATTAGGTAATTGCGACAGATATGTCACTTTGCCTTAGAATGCAGCTTCTGCGTGAGCGAGTGGCAATATTTATGGTCCAGCTACTTTTCTTTATGAGAGTTTATTTGGGTCATCATGGAGATTGGCAACCATCTGACCTATCGAACGTTTTAAGCAGTCGGCAGGTATAAGCGGTGCATAATTAGTAACATACCTCTTTAATTCGTCACCACTGGCGGTGATTATGATCTTGGACCGTAACAGGCGGTGCAGTCTCGGAATGACAACACAGGACGAAAGATTGGATGTACGGATGCCCTGACGGAACTTACTGAGTTGAGCCAGTGACGCCGGTCCAGACATGTCGGATATTCCTTATGTAATCAGATCTTCACCCTCGTCTCTCTGACATAAATCTGAAATCCTCATGTTTTACCCACTATTCACAGTTTATTCATAATTAAGAGGGTACTCACGGTTCCTCCGGTTGTTTATTTGCATCGACGACCACCAGCGACATCTTACGTATCTTTCCATTTTAATCTTTTCTAAGCCCATATTGCTGCACCAGCATATTTATTATTTCTCTTTTTGGTTTACCAAAATACACGGCTATACTTAGATCTGTAGTGTGCTATTACCCATATGACCCAATTGCCATCATCGTTCGAGAAAAATTATTCAAGAATTATCAAAATCATTAAGAAAGATCACATAGTTTGTAACGTCGTTCTTTCGCTAAATGCTCATCAGAGGTTAGTCTAACGAATTCAAAATGAGTAAATAATTGGGTCTTTCAAACTAAAGTTCGCTGTGCTATTCCAAAACTACTGCGAGTACATCCTTTATGTGAGAACGAAGATTAATTTTGATTGACGAATTCGTAGCATGTCTGCAGACTCGTAACAAAAAGGCAAACATCCGAATCACGTTAATGTCGAACCGCTGTTCTACTTGTCGAAATTGTTGTTAAATTGTTAAAGATATAGTCGAACCACACGTGATCTTTGTGGTTGAGGTCAAAAATGCTTTTGCATAGAACATAACTTATGGCTTAACTTCGTCCTATAAATGTAACACTCTGACTTCAATTTTGACATGTCTAGACCAACTGTAAGGGCAGTTGAACCATCGTCGATTGTTCCGTTGCGCTCCACATGCTCTTAGCGATAATTTTGATTGTCATCGACATTATGGCCTTTCACGGCGTTCTATTTGTTTGCGATTATGCGATTTCCACGACCGGTTGGGGTGTAGAGTTGTTAGCGGTGGGTTCACGTAATGGTCGTGGTGGTCGCTCACTTGCTTGCAGGTGAGACTGCGCCTAGCGTCCACTTGCTGGCACTCAACTCTCACCGGTGGCTCCACGTAGCTGGACTCTGCTCAGCGGCCACACCCCGGGCAACCGTCTCGACCGGCGGGCTAAACCAGGTGAGGGGGCCCTGTGCGCTGTGCCGTGTGCACAGCGTTTGCAGATTCCGCTGGATGGAAGGTCGGATGGAACCTTGCGTCGGCACCGTCGTGACGTGGTTCGTCTCTGCACGCCGCTGGACAGCCGGTGACGGGATGGATCTCCACATCGACATCGCCTTGACGCGCCCACCTACGCCGTCGCAGACCGCGGCTTACGGCGAATTCGAGTCGCTCTCCACTACAACCCGAAGTCGTGGTCCCATAGTGGAGTTCGGCCGTGCCACAACGGCACATGGCAGCCCTATGCAGGGGTGGCACTGCCAGCCCCCACGAGGGGAAGGGCCTAGAAAAGGTGGCCTAAACATTGTTGGGTACCACGCCGTCTCCAGGCTAGCCAGGGCCGCAGACGTCTAATCATGGTCGAAACAATCAAAATCGAAAGAACAACAATACCAATAACAACAACAACAACCATACTTATAGAAGCGAAGAGCCGAGTCCCAGGAAGTAGTCTTAAAGAAGGAGACACGATCGCCGGGACAAGAGCTTTATTAGCCTGACGTTTTGGATTCCTACTCGAATCCATCATCAGAGACAAAAGATCAGAAACGGGTGGTTGTTGCACAAGGGGCTGCGGTATTTATAGGATGCAGCAGCCATGCTACCGCATGCCTATTAACGTTCACGGCTTCCCCCTTCATCCGGGATTGTCACACTTGGGGTGATTATTGCTTGATGGCCGACATTCGAGTCGATAATTGCCGCAATTTCATCACGTGCGTTGGATGTTGGCGTGATGATTGCTCGACCATCTGATGCGTTGACCCAGTTGGGAAGAGTGTTCACCAGTGCGCTCCCCGCGTGGCCAATTACTCCGCCTAGACGAAGTCTCAGCACGCTGTATTGAATGGGAAGATCGTTGCACTTGTTGATGGACTGTGGGCCAGTAAACCATGATTCCAGTAGTTCCCGGCTCACTCGGTTGTCACCTCTTGCGAGAATTTCGGCCTCATCGAATTTAAATGTGTGACCGGGTCTCGTCGAATGAGCCGCAACTCGAGAGCTGGCGTCATTTCTGCGCACCGTTGCCGTGTGTTCGGCCATTCTTGTTCGGAGCTGTCTTCCGGTTTCTCCGACGTAGTTGCTTTGTCCGCAACTGCACCAGATCCGATAAACGACTGCAGACGTTTCTAGCCGCGGCAGTGGGTCTTTCGGTTTCATGATCAGACGCCTGATGCTTGTCTCCGGTCTGTGTGCCACTCCAACCCCAAGTGGTGCGAGAAGGCGGCCGACAGCTTCCGAAACGTTCTTGACATACGGAAGTGCCCGCCAAGACTTGGTGTCCGTGCGGTTAGGCCTTTCGTCCCTTTTGCGTATGCACCGGTCGACGAAGTTAAGCGGGTAGCCATTGGCTTTGAATACCCGTCGGAGGTATTGTAGTTCAGCAATTTTGTCTTCCGGCTCACTGCAGTGCGTTTCGACGCGCCGATAGAGCGTCCTTACACAACTGCGTTTGTGGCTGATTGGGTGGTTACTGTTGAAGTTCAGTACTTGCAACGTATTTGTCGCTTTCCTGAACACTTTGGCTAATAAAGCTCTTGTCCCGGCGATCGTGTCTCCTTCTTCAAAAAAACCATACTCATTCTCCTCATCCTACCTCTTCTTCCTCTTCCTCTGCCTATTCTTAAGCCTATTCTTCTCCTTCGTCACCTTCTTCTCCATCTCCTACCCGTCGCCCCACTCGTTGTCACCAGACTCTCAGGGTGAGCCCGCTCACTCTGGCAGCCTGGAATGTTCGTTCCCTTTTAGACAATCCGAGGAGCAACCGCCCGGAACGGACGACGGCACGAGAACTGGCGCGCTACAAGTTGGACATCGCCGCACTCAGCAAGACCCGATTCTCCGAACAAGGCCAACTGGAGGAGGTGGGTGCCGGCTACACCATCTTTTGGAGCGGTCGACCCACGGCAGAGCGACGGGACGCGGGTGTCGCCTTCGCCATTCGGAACGACATCATCAGCGCCTACGCTCCGACGATGACCAACCCCGACGCCGTCAGAGACAAATTCTACGAGGACCTGCACGCCCTCTTGGCAACTGTGTCGAAGGCGGACAAGTTGATTGTCCTTGGTGACTTCAACGCCCGCGTCGGCACAGACCATACTGCCTGGAGAGGAGTGCTGGGTCCCCACGGTCTCCGCGGCTCAAACGACAATGGTCTGCTGCTTCTCCGCACCTGCGCAGCACACCGCCTCATCCTGACGAACACCTTATTCTCTCTGCCGGAGCGAGAGAAGGCCACCTGGAGGCATCCTCAGTCGCGCCAGTGACACCTGCTGGACTATGTCCTCGTCCGGAGGCGAGATAAGCAGGACGTGCTGGTGACGAAGGCGATCGCAGGTGCTGACGGGTGGACGGACCATCGCCTCGTCATCTCGAAGATGCGTCTTCGCCTACAGCCTCGCAGGAGACCTCAAGGTAAGCGACCCCAAGGTAAGCTGAATTTTGCCTTGTTGTCTTTGCCCGCTCACCATCTTCATTTCAGCAATGAGCTAGCTCAAAGGCTAGACAACCTTCTTACCGCTGCCGCCGACGACGCCGCCGCTGCCGAGAACGCCTCCGTGGAGAACCGCTGGTGTCAACTGCGTGACACGGTCTAGTCGACGGCGCTCGCCGTCCTCGGTCGTGCTCCCCGCCAACACCAGGACTGGTTCGACGACAACGACGCCGTCATCAGAAATCTGCTTTCTAAGAAGAACCGCCTACACAAAGCCCACTTAGGTCACTCCATTGATGCCACCAAAGCTGCCTTCTACCGCAGTCGCCGCCAACTTCAACAACGAATGCGCGAGATGCAGGACGCCTGGACTGCTCGCAAAGCTGAGGAGATCCAATGATACGCGGACCGCAACGAATGGGGGAACTTCTTCTCCGCGATCAAAGCTGTCTACGGTCCGCCGACAAAGGGCACTGCTCCTCTCCTCAGCGCCAATGGCAGCACTCTCCTGACTGAGAAGACGCAAATCCTGCAGCGATGGGCCGAGCATTTCCGAGGCGTCCTCAACCGCCCTTCCGTCATCTCCGACGCCGCCATCGCCCGCTTGCCACAAGTGGAGGTCAGCGCGGACCTCGACCTTCTGCCATCTCTCCAAGAAACCATCAGGGCCGTGCAGCAGCTCTCTAGCGGGAAAGCACCCGGATCGGACGCAATCCCTGCTGAGGTCTACAAGCACGGAGGTCGCCAACTGATGGATCACCTGACTGCGCTCTTCCAAGAGATGTGGCGTCAGGGTGAAGTCCCGCAAGATTTCAAAGACGCAACCATCGTGCATCTCTACAAGCGCAAAGGGAATCGTCAAGTCTGCGACAATCACCGCTTCAACTCCCTGCTGAACATCGACGGGAAGGTCTTCGCCCGTATCCTTCTCGACCGCCTCAATAACCATCTGTAACAGTGCCTTCAGCCAGAAAGCCAATGCGGCTTCCGTCGTCAGCGTGGGACCACGGATGTGATCTTCGCCACCCGTCAACTTCAGGAGAAGTGTCAGGAGATGCGGATCCACCTGTACTCTACCTTCGTGGACCTGACGAAAGCCTTCGACTCGGTGAATCGTGAAGGACTGTGGAAAATCATGCAGAAATTCGGCTGTCCGGAGCGATTCACTCAGATGGTGCGCCAGCTGCACGACGGTATGACGGCGCGAGTCACGGACAACGGAGCTGTCTCAGAAGCATTCGCAGTGAACAAAGAAGTGAAGCAGGGCTGCGTACTGGCGCCTACCCTCTTCAGTCTTATGTTCTCTGCCATGCTGATGGACGCCTACCGTGATGAACGCCACGGGAACAGGATTGCCTACAGGACGGACGGTCATCTCCTGAATCAACTTCGGATGCACTTCCAATCGCGCGTATCCACAACCACCGTTCACGAACTCCTCTTCGCCGACGACTGCGCCCTAAACACCACCTCGGAAGAGGAGATGCAACGGAGCATGGACCTGTTCTCCGCCGCCTGCGAGAACTTCGTTCTGGTCATTAACACGCAGAAGACGGTGGTGATGCACCAACCGCCACCCAAATCAGCCACAGCCCCCAACGCGCCGCCGCAAATCAGCGTGAACGGAACCCAACTGCAGGTGGTGGAGAACATCCCGTACCTGGGCAGTACTCTCTCCCGCCACACCAAGATCGACGACGAAGTCGCCAACAGGAGCTCGAAAGCCAGTCGGGCCTTCGGTCGCCTCCAAAGCACAGTTTGGAATCGCCACGGTCTTCAGCTGAGCACGAAGCTGAAGATGTACAAGGCCGTCATCCTGCCGACACTACTGTATGGAGCGGAGACTTGGACGGTGTACGCAAAGCAGGCACGTCGTCTGAACCACTTCCACCTCAGTTGTCTTCGTCGCATCCTGAGGCTAAAGTAGCAGGATCGAATCACGACACTGATGTGCTGGAACGGAAGGGAATCCTCAGCATCTACGCCATACTGAGGCAAATTCAGCTGCGCTGGAGCGGCCACCTGGTGCGCATGGTCGACGAGCGACTACCTAAACGACTCTTCTACGGAGACGTCGCGACGGGTTCTCGCCGTCAAGGAGGCCAGATTCGTCGTTAAAAGGATACCCTGAAGTCCTCCCTGAAATGCCTGCAAATCAACCCCACCAACTGGGAGGAGCTCGCACTCGATCGACCGACCTGGAGGAGGACAGTGAAGACAGGCGCTGCGATATACAAAGCCAACCGCATCGCTGCCGCCAAAGCGGAACGTGAAGCCCGCAAATCACAACTTCACCCAGTAGGCAACACCGGCGCACAACCGCTTCCAACGTGTCCTCGATGTCAACGGACATTCCGGGCTCGAATCGGACTTGTTGGACATCTTCGGATTAACTGCGCCTCTCGAACGGCACCAACCATCGTCCCCCCGCCTGCCTCTTCCTCCTGCTCTCCGCCGCCAACTAACCCTCACAATTCTTCTGACCCACCACTTCCATCATCCTCCTCCTCCTCCTCGCCCACTGCTCCAACGGTGGCCGCTCAGGCGACTGTCTCGCGCACAGCAACCGACACTACCACCACCTCCCCCGACTCCAGGGATGAGGATCATGACTACACTTGCACTCACTGCGACCGTACCTTCACCTCACACATCGGCCTGGTCGGTCACTTGCGAATCCATCGCACAGAGACTGGCGAACCAGTGCGTGAAGCA
>CACRXP010001755.1:17857-32737 GCA_902702965.1 Spirometra erinaceieuropaei
ATGGTATCTGCAAAACCACACGGGGTTGCTTCCTTGTGTCCGTTTGATCCTTTGTCCGCACGGTTACTTTGTGTACAGGGTCTTCCGAACCAGAGGGGATACGGCGCTACACTAAGGTACTGCGTTCTGCCGTCTGCAGTAAATTTTCAACAAGGATTTGCCTTTCACTTTTATCCGTTTTCCCCATTCCAGTCACTCTGTCTTCGAATTTTGCGGCATCTTATATGGAAAAAACCGGCTTTTTACGACTTCCCCTCTCCCTCCCCTCCTTTTCTCTACCCTCCCTACTTACTTTTGTTGCATCAAATTCAAATTTTTCGAAAACATTTCAGGCTCAAGCCTAAAAAATGTTTGGTGAAAACTTCCTCCAAGTTTATACTTTTATTTTGCTTGCAATTATCAACTTCCTGCTAGTTCCTGCCAGAAATATTACTACTAAATCCATTTACTTGGTCTCTGCCTTGTCTGCCTAACGTTGCTCTTCCTTTTAAGCTTGAAAAAGGCCGATTTTGATTCGATGCACCGACTTTAATCAACTGGCCTGTCTTTCGACACCTCATGCTCCCATTGTAAGTGCCTTTCACCTTTCTTATGCTAACATTCATGTCAATGGGTTCAGAAATTACCAAAAGCACCATCACAATCAAACATTTTACAGTGGTAGGCAAAGATGACGTCTCATGGGAACACAGGAGTGCAGCGGAGTTGTTGGAGCATTTGGAGCATTGTCCGTTTTCTCAGCCAGTCGAAGACGGTGGGGCTGGGGTAGTTATATGGGGGTTTGGGGAGTGCTTAGATGGTACAGTAGGTGGGCTAACCCATGAAATGTCAACCGAAATCCCGAAATGCGTTTTCGTTTCGAAAAGATTAACTAAGTAGGGCTGTAAAACTAATCAGCATGTATCTTAATTCTATAATAATGCAGTTTCCTTAGGATGCTGGCTTCTGAACGAACTTCCTTCCGGCTGCATGCGACAACTATAATCTGTAAAAAATGACAACTTACGTAGCATTTATTTTTCTCACTGAGTTTAGATGCACTTAAAAATTCAATTATATTTCCTGGAAAACACGGATAAAAGTATTCATTCTTTAACTCGTTAGGTAGGAAATTACGGCCTCTTCCAAGTCTATACTCGAGGGAAAAGTATAATTTAGCTTTCAAGAACTGTTATATTTCCTGAATGACATTGAACCCCAACTTATCGTTACGCTTGCATCCAGGTTTTCCGAACTACAAGCTGTATATTTTTGCGTTCGGAAATCCATACGTTTCTCTACGGTTTTGAGAGGAGACCATGTGGGGTTCATTAAATGTAGCAGTGGATTTGAGCCATATCGTTAACTTTGCAAGCCACGTTGGTAAATGCAGAGACATGACGTTTTATGAATGGCCATCTCGCGATATTAAAAATCTCAAAATTGGAAACTTTTTTAAAACCGAATTTTTCCCTTTCTTCGAGTATAAAATTGGAAAAAGACTTAATTTTCTCTCAAATGGGTAAAAAAAGAATAACTAGGATTTGGAGCATTGCCCGTTTTCTCAGCCAGTCGAAGACGGTGGGGCGGAGTCAGCAGTTACAGATGGCTGGGGTAGTTATATGGGGGTTTGGGGTGTGCTTAGATGGTACAGTAGGTGGGCTAACCCGTGAAATGTCAACCGAAATCCCGAAATGCGTTTTCGTTTCGAAAAGATTAGTTAAGTAGGGCTGTAAAACTAATCATCGTGCAGCATAAATCTATAAAAAATCGGTTACATCAAGATGTCGGCTTTCAAACAAACTTCTTTCCGACCACATGCAAAAACTATACTCTGTAAAAAATGACTAGTTAATAAGCATGCATTTTCACATTGATTTTCGATGCCCTTATAAATTTAATTATATTTTGTGGAAAGCATGCACAAAAATATTCATCTTTCACTCCTTTCGTAGAAAATTACGTCGTTTAATTTCATACCCAAAGTAAGGGTATAATTCGGTTTTCAAAGACTTATCCATTTCCCAAAAAGTTTTGAACCCCGACCTGCCGTTACATTTATATTCAGGGTTTCCAAACTACAAGCCGTATATTTTCCGTGTACGGAAACTCATGCATTTCTCTACGGTGTTAAGAGCAGACTGTATGGGGTTCATAAAATTTACCAGTGAATTTGAGCCATATTGCTAAGTTTACAAGCCACATTGGTGAATGCAGAGACATGACATTTTATGAACGTCCATTTCACGGTATTACAAAATATCGCAATTGGAAACTTTTTAAAACCGAATTATACCCTTCATTCGAGTATAAAATTGGAAGAAGACGTTACTTTCTACCGAATGAACAAAAATGAATATTTTTATGCATGCATTCCATGAAATGTAATTTAATTTACAAGTGCATCGAAAATCAATGAGAAAAATGTATGCTACATAAGTAGTCATTTTTCACAGGGTCTAGTTTTCGCATCCAGTCGGAAAGTGGTTCGTTCGAAAGCCGACTTCCTGAGGTAACTGAATTATTAGGGCATTAAGCTGCATAAGGCTTAGTTCTACAGCCCCACTTGATTAATCTTTTTCGAAACGAAAACGCATTTCGGAATTTCGCTTGACAGTCCGTGAGTTAGCCCACCTACTGTACATCTCCTTTTCTGTCTCTCTCGCGTGTGTGTGTGTGTGTGCATAGTTTCTATGCATTTCAACGCAAAGGCAGGGTTTTCAGCGTCTACCAATTGTACTACGTCAATCGCTAGTCAACAGTGGGCCAGACAGTACTTTTTTAAAACTTTTTTTTAACCAAAGCTAGACGGTTGAAAGGTTGTTCCATCTCCTGCCTATGTGTGTCCCTTTGACAGATCCCAGGCGCCTGCTCGCATGACAACATCAGTGCGGCCACTTCTTCGTTGCCGGCTGTTACGTCGCCGTGACCTGATTTTCTCCTTACTTTAATTTCCCCCCCCCCCCCTCCTGCCCCTATTTTCTATGGCCAGAAACTTCTTTTCCCTCGCGCCCCTATTAAACAAAGCAGATTTTGATTTTGTTTTTCTCAAAATTTTACTTACACCAGAGATCACTGTGTCTGCTCCCTGTTTTCTATAAAAGAGATATTGTGAATACTTGACTTTGCGCACATTTACGGTAAACATGGTAGGCATTGCCGATACAAACGAAGATGCGAGTTCCAGGAACTAGTTTGTCCAGGGAAGGAGCGATCACTGGAATAAGGGCTTTATTCGTCTGACGTTTTGGACCCTCACTTAAACCCATCATCAGGGACAGTGGCAGAAACGGGTGATTCGTGCACAGGAAGTTGCCGTATTTATAGGACGCTGTCGCTATTCTGCCGCATACCTACAGCAATCAACCACGCTCCCCTTCACCAAGGTTTGTTGCCCGCTGGTGCGCTAATTGCTTGATGGCCGGCACGCAAGTTGCTAATTGCTGAAATCTCGTTATCCGTGTTGGATGCTGGCGCGATGATTGCTCGGTCATGTAGCTCATCGGCTTGCGCGCTCCCTGAGTCGATTACTTTGGCCAGTCTATGCCCCAGCACGGAATACGGAGTGGGGATGTCATTGCACCTGTTGATAGACTGAGGTCCCGTGAACCGTGACTCAAACAAATCGCGGCTCACGCGATTCATTCATCAGCAGGCCACCACAATGAGCGCTGCCGCCTCGCCTGGCGGTTGAGAGTCTCCAGCTCTCCGCCTTGGTGGTCACGTGGTGACTGGTAGTCAGTGTTTAAGAAGAGCCCACGGACAACGACGGGCAAGGCTGAAATGGTCGTTTCTGACTTATTTGCCGCCAACATCCCGCAATACTCCGTCTTTATCGGTCCACACTTCTCAATGTTTCTAGTGCGTAGGCGGCTACCGCCAACTAGTTACGCCACTGCAGACCACGTGAAGGGAGGGGGTAGCATGGTGGTCGGATCGAACCATAGAACAAAACAAGGTCTTTTCTCGCCCTCGACCTCTTTCCGAACTCATAACAGGCGCCCACTTATTTGAATTCAGTCAGTAGTGTAACAGTTTGTGGGCAAGGACCTGCATAGCTAGCGTGCTCATTTCCTAAGTATTTGATGATGTCCGACAGACATGCCACGTCTCCACAGTCGGGAAGACCTGATGACGACGCGTAACTAGGGGGTCGATATTCTAGTTTGTCCTGTTTTTTATCAGCTTAACTCCTCGGTGTCCTATCATGAATGTACGATCACCCACGAGAGCTCTAGGCAGAATCCGCGGGCGCAAAACGTAGCGCCTCTCATTCGTCCCATTATCAGATCAGTGAATACCACTCTCGTATGACCCTGAACATGGTCTGTATTCCGCGCATAGGCCTTTGGTCCCACCAGCAGAGCACTTCAACGATTTGTGAACTGGAAACTGGTTCAGACCTCGGGCTCTCCCTGCCTGGGGTCCGGGCTCGGTTGGCTGGCAGGCAGAATTGATCGTCTCTGTATTTGTGGGTCGGTCTATTATTTAACTGTGGGCAAATGGCGTGTGTGAGTCAGACAAAGGGTGAGATTGTGTGCAGTTATCCCCCTCCCCCCTTTACTCTGTGGCCTTCTTCAATGTTAAGACTGCTGAAGCTAGAGAGAACTGCCAACTGAGGCCGAACACTTGTTGTCACTGCCGGTCAGATGGAAGAAATGACTGTCATCATCAAAGGGGCAACACTTGCTCCGAGACATGACACGCTGAAAGCCATGAGTCCTAGCGTTTGCACCAATCAAAGTTTTCAGGGTACTGACAAGTGCAGAGTGGGTGGTGCTGGAGAAGGGCCTTCCGTCTGCCACTGACAGAGATGCGAGTGACGACAAAAAAAACTTCTCTAGGCACTGGCTCCACTCTGGTACTTGCTTGAAGGTTGGAAAATCTGTCAAGTTTGAGTAGATTACTCGGGCCCCCAGCCTTTTGAGACTCAGCCCCAACGTTGGACTGAATTAATTCTCGGCGGAGTACTTGCGTTGCGGCGGTAGTTGTACTATTAGCGACTGTCTAATTCGCACGCAGTAAATTACTTAGCCGCACTCTCAGCAGGGGCGTCGACTGAAGGCCCGTGCAGGTGTTTCGCCTATTTGCTGCTACTGAATGACGCAAGCTGTTTGACTCTCGTCAATGGGTGCTCAAACTGCTTCTACACTTTTAACGAACTATGCGCACGTCAGTTTTCAGTGTCAGAGGTGTGTGACTCTCTTACAGGTTAGCGCGCAAACTTGAAGCGTGGGTGAGCACTTTCTGATTCGGCTTCAGAGTCGATAGGTGCATTTGAACTTGCCTCTATCGGGTCCAACGTAATGCTCCGGCAGACATGTAGCGGCGGTCTGACTAGTGTGTGTGTGTGTCACGTAGTTATTCCGCTGGGACTGACAGTGTCGGGATGGGCGCGGACTCGAGGGTTCGCAAATCAGTCGCCCCAGACTGTGAGATTGGGTTGGAGGGGCTGTTACTGAGACAAAAGAGCGTACAAGAGGCTCAGCAAGCAGTTGGCGTAAGCGATCTCACCAGGCAAGTGCCAGCCCAACTGCATCCGCCCGAGGCCTCGTCCAACTTCGGCCAATCGGTGGGACCGAGCCCACATCGCTGGAGATGGGGGTAGTGATGATGAATGGGTTGATGGTTGTTGGGGCGGTAGGAGAGATTTGGTCGATGTAGGATGTGGCTGCGTTCGTTGTTGTCGTGGTAGTTGTGGCTGAGATAGTGGAGGTGGTAGTGGCCAACGGCAGTGTGACAGGTGGATGCGAAGAAACTTTAATAAGTGGGAGCACCGACGTGGTTGACGTGGAGGTTCTAGCAATTGGGGTCGTAGAGGCAGCGATTGCAGTCGTCGAGTGGTTGATACATTGGGTCCAAAGATGACTGACGAGATCGACGTGCACGCGAAATGTTCGACGACAGTGCGGGCGCTTTGGGTGGGGTTGAGTGGGGACGTTGGGACTCGGAGGCGCCTGAGACTCGCGAACAGCCTTCTTGGCTTTTGCAGCGGTGATATGATTTGCTTCTCAGATGGTCGCGCCAGTCTTTACTCCTCTTCTCCAAGCCGGTCTGTTCTGAGCCAGGTCCTCCCAGGTCTGGATTTATGTACAGTCGCCCAAGAGAATTCTTCAATGTTTCCTTATAGCGTCGTTTGGGTCCTCCGGGCCGACGTGCATCGGTTGCGGAAGAGTTGTTTTGATAGGCAAGCGTCGTCCATTCGCACCAGATGGCGGTTCCATCGAAATTTCAGTTGTCGTGGATGCTGAGGATTCCGGTCCGTTCCAGGACTTCCGTGTCCGGAAACTTGTCCTGCCAACTCAACCGCAGTATCCTGCGAAGGCAGCTGAGATAGAAAGGGTTGAGGCTCCGGACGTAGCTTGAGTGGACGGTCCTTGTTTCTGCTCCGTACAGAAGTGTCGGCAAGACAACGGCCTTGTAGATCTTCAGTTCGATGGTCAGGAGCAGGCCGTGGCTATTCCACACGGAGTCCTGCAGCCGGTCGAAGGCTTGGCTGACTTTGGAGAGTCGATGGACAATCTCGTCGTCTGCTCTTGCGCTGCGCGAGTGTGCGAAGTTTTCCACGGTTTTGAGTTCGTTCCCATTGACAGTGATCCGAGAGGAGTTGTATTTAGCGGGCGGTGGCGGCAGATGCACGACCACCATCTCCTCCGTATTTATAGAAAGGTCGCAGTTGGTGAACCCAGTGGTGAGGAGGTCCACGCTTCATTGTATGTTTTATTCGGTCGTGGAGTTGAGTGCGCAGTCGTCGGCGAAGAGCAGATCGTGGACCGTGGTCGTAGAGAGCCGCGTTCGAGTTTGCATGTCCCTGCTATTGAGAATCTGCTTGTCAATCCTATAGGCGATGTGTGTCCCAGGGCACTCATCAAGGCAGGCGTCCATCAGCGTGGCAGAGAACACGGGACCGAGGAGGGTAGGCGTGAGGACGTAGCCCTACTTCACTCCATTGGTCACTGCGAATACCTCGGAGGTGGCACCGTTGTCCGTGACACGCTCCATCATTCCATCATGGGACTGGCGTACAATGTGCGTGAATCGCTCGGGACAGTCGAACTTCTGCTTGATACGCCACAGCTCTTCACGACTCACTGTGTCAAAGGCTCTCATCAGATCCACGACGGGGGGGGTGTAGAGGTGAGTCCACATGTCCTGGAACTTCTCTTATAACTGGCGGCCGGCCAGAATCCACATTGGCTTTCCGGCAGAAGTCCTTGCTCGAGGTGTCTGGTGAGGCGATTGAGGAGGATAGGGGCGAAGTTCTTCCCGGCGATGTTGAGTAGCGAGATGCCTCTGTGATTGTCACAGAGTTTTCGGCTGCCTTTCAGCTTGTAGAGGTGAAAGATGTTCGCGTCCTTGAATTCCCGAGTAACTTGTCCACAGCGCATCATCCCCTGAAATAGTGCCGTGAGTTAGTCCATCAGTCGGTGGGTGCCGTGCTTGTAGATTTCGGCTGGGATTACTTTGGATCCGGATGCTTTTCCGCTGGAGGGTTGTTCCACGGCGAGGATGGTTTCTGAGAGGAAGGGCGAGAGATGCTGGTCGACGTCGATTTCCACTTGGGGTAGCCGGTCGATGGCGGCGTTGGAGATTGTAGAGGGACGGTTGAGGACGAGGACGTTTCTGAAGTGCTCGACCCAGCACCTCAGAATCTGCGACAGAAGCGTTGATCCATCGGGGCTGACAAGTTGCGCCTTTGTTTTGGTTGCAGAGCCGTAGATTGGCGAGATCGCAGCTAAGTTCTACCTTTGGGCAGAAATAGTAGCGAAAATGAAAATTACGCATGGCATATAAGAGAGAGGGAGGCGTCCACGGAGAACTTTTGTGGAGCTCAGAGATCAGTAGTCAACTGAATATGTTCACAATAACTACAGTGCTGTTAAATAGCTGAGTCTGCAATGGGGAAAAATAGGAGTATCTGGCGAAAAGCCTCATCTGATACTATCACGAACTCGCATGTATTCAGGTCGACCGGCATGACAGAGAAGACGCACAATACTTCGGCGTGAGTCTGCATGGCGGCTCAGATCGAAAACCGTCAGTGCATCTGTGCAAGGAGGAACAGCGGCCGCAACAAATCAGCGTTACTGAGGTGGGCGGGTGGCAGGAGTGTGAGTTTTTATGGCGGCAGCCAACGTGTATCGAAGACACTAAGACCAGGTCACGAAATCGCGACCAGTTGCCTTCATATAAGGAAAGCTGTGTGCATAACTTCTCAGTTGCTGAAGATGGGTAGGAGAAACGACTAATCGAAACGTCAGACCTCCAACACACCTCTCCCGGTGAACGACTCCTTTTCTTTTGACAAGACCAGTTTGTCGGGGATCTTAAATGTTCACCTGACGTGAAACATGCGAACAGTCGCTTTCCACCATTGCGGATAATTTGTAGCCTACTATCGATCCAGACTGGGGAGGTGGCAGGCTAACCTCGTCGGTAGAAGTTTTGGCGGCCTTGCCATTTAAAGCTGGTACTCATATAACAAGACAAGCTTCGAGCAAGACGAGGAATCCGCTTTTAGGCAGACACACCATGTGCTGGAGAGGTGGAAGAGGCGGGGACCAATCAGAACGGACTGACAAACACGACGGCCGCTTACTGGCGTGAGCGTCAGGCGATTAGAGATTTTTTTACGTGCACTTAAGATGTTAGCTGAGTTGGCGCATTTGCTTTCCGTCTGTGCCTGACGACGACTCGGGGAACCGGCGTCGAAAATTTGCACAGTAAATTTCCTTTCCCAAAGCACACATTCGACTTCGACTTATATTTCTTGGGATGCCTACCTTCCAACATATATACATATTTCGAAGAAGAATGAGTCCTTTGGGAAAATGAACAAACTTTATTTCGTAAATTTTCGAGTCTGGTTCCCCAGCTCGTCTTCAGACGTGTAATAAGTGTGAAGAAACAGTCAAAATTTAAACAATGCCGNCAAGCAAACTACGTCGGAGAGACAGGCAAACGGTTACAAACTCGCGTTAACGAACACATGCGGGCAGTGAGGAGAATGGACTCATTGTCTCTGGTGGCGGAACACTGCGCGGACTCTGGACACACTTTTGCCTTCCAGAACGTCAAAATTCTGGGTCGAGGCAATGACCGCATAGCCAGGGAAACGATCGAGGCCTGGCACACGGAAACAACCTCCATAAACCGTTGTGTCGCCCTCCCGACAGCATACCAAGCCCTCCGGACGCAGCTCAACGAACTAAAGAGCAAGCGCGGGGTCAGGTCGGACGTGGATCCAAACACGGGAGAGCCTACGACGGACCTACACGTAGCCACACCGCAAATCGGGCCCGACGAAGGCGCAGTCATCAATACTGTTGCCTCAACTACTACTCCGGCAGACGGGGAGAAACGCGGTCAGAGGGATGCAATCAAGACTAGCAACCCAGCACGACAATTAAGGCCAACGCGAATGCGGGCGATGGCCACCAACGTTCAAATGCCGCCCTTAGACGAGAGACAGGCAGATTGACAGCAGTCACCCTCCCTCCCGCTCTGCCCCGGCGACTACAGAGACGATCCCTGTGCCTATGCGGGCCATTAGCGCCAAAGCCGATTAACCACCCCCTCCCCCTATAAGTACCACCGTGTTAGCATGACTGATATCTATCCCCCTCCTATAAATACCGTGTGATGCCGTACGATACTCACCTCCGACGATGAAAGCTTGTCTGCTTTTGAAACGTCAGGACAATACAATCATGGTTCCCGAGATCGCCTCTTCTTCTCACATATATATATCTCTCTATTCGCGAGTGGATACGGTGTAGATGATTGAAGGTGTGTGTACCCACGGCGTGGTCGTCGATAAAATTCACCCAGATTACAGTGCTTTTAGACGAGTCTGAAGAAGGCTGTCGTTGCCTGTTGAATCCAGTGATTGCCTTCTTTCCGATTTCATCCGTTGGACAGTAAACTACGTGATCTAGAGTTCCCGGAATTCAGAGACAGAAGAATTTTATGCCTCCGACGATCGGAAAGATATATCCGGTGGTGAAGTCCGGCGCGATCATCATTTGAACAGAATAGTTTTCAGGCCCATGTCTGATGTGTTCGTGTTTATCGGGGATTGAGAAAGCTGCATTTTTGCAGGGACACTGCCAACACTGCAGCGTCATAGGCATCGTGATGCAGCGCACAGGACGTACGATCAGTTTGACGTCTGCAACTAGACAACTCACAGGATGTTACAGTTAACCTGGAGTACCAGAGATAGATACAGGTGGCCACACTGAAAGAGGGCGCTCGCCGATCGTTTTTACGGATCTCACTCCTTCCGTTGTGCCTTACGGGCTCTTTCTCGAGCCCATCCAGCAGCCGCATAGTGGCGCATGATATAGGCAGAATGGCATTACCGACAAAGACATGGGAGACTGGAATGGCCATTCCTGGCTTATTATCCGTCGTCAGCCAGTCATACCCAACCCCGAAGTGTGGAACACCTGCGGCTCGAAGTCGCGACCTGTTAGTAAGAAGTCCACGCCTCTGACCGCTGGGCCACGAGCCCGTTGCTCTGTCGGTTTCGATGAAGAATGTACAATGGTAGGGGGCGCTCACCGATGCTTATTTCGGAAGTCATTCGTTCCGTTGTGCCTTACGGGTTCTTTCTCGAGCCCAACCAGCAGCCGCACAGCGGCGCACGAGGTGCGGAACACCTGGGGCTCGCTCACGTTGTCCGTTGTTTAGAAGTCAACATTTACTGCATTCTGGACAAAGGCGAATTTTATTGAAAGGATTGTTGAACGCCACTTTCATTGTGAGGCTTCGAAAAGATTATACTGCACTGCAGCTCTAGGTAGCCAGCGGTCCATACGGAATGATTGAGTCAAGAAGAGAACTTTCATTTCGGAGTCGGAAACCTCTTTGGTAGTAAGTGGGACGCCACCTGGCATACTCATGTTGTGTTTTAGCTTAACAAAGCCCTATCTGAGGACCAACAATAAACACAAATATTGTACTCTTCAGACTGCTTTTCAGAAATACCCCAACATCAGATTTCATGCCACCAGAAACTACGCCCGAGTAACTTAGGCGCCAGCGCACTTGGTAGGTATCTGCGATGGCTGCTGTTCGACACCGTCCCACGGAGACATTAATCTGACTATATTAAATCAGTGATTCTATAGTCTGCTACTTACTAGTTTCCAGACTACAGCAAGTCCAATCTGTGACATACAGGGTGCACTTAAACTCGTAAAATTCCGAGGGAAATTTCGATATGTCTTCAGGCGGGAAAAAAACTGGTCTAGTCAGGCTACACGACTGGTTACCATGGGACACAAATGCTATTCGATAGAAAGAATTGCTCTTGTTCCCTAAAAATGGAGCGCTATGTACGCTGGGCACAGAGAACGGCAAAAGCGACAGGTCGTTCCAACTATCGGGGTTACGTGTCGTCGAGAGACATCATAGGCTAGAGGATGACCAATCAGCGCATAAGAATCCTTATCACGCGTTCTTGACCCTGAACGTTTGCTCGTCAAGTGCGTATCGCGTGGTGTCTATAGTTCAGTGCGCGTAGTGTAACAGCGGCGCATAGGACACTGTTATACTCGCTGCGTAGGAAATTGTGTCTTCGGCAATGCTGACGGTTGAAGAAGTGGAAAATTTCGATCTTTAAATGGTGACTTTTTGAGACGTGACTCTCTGATTCGTGTGACTTGCTGTTGTCAACAGCGACCCCACCTTTGCGTTACATCTAAATGAGGGCGACAGTGTTTCATGACATGCGTTAGTGGAGCTGTGGTGAGGCGGTAAGAGTACCCCATGTAAATGTTTGCGCCGCGCGCTGAACCGAAACCTCTGCGAAGTCAGCCACTGCATCAAGTCTCACCACCAACCGGCCAAAATGTCCGGCCGGGTCACCAGAACACATGAGAGTGAAGAACTAACTAGGCCAACTGGTGCATTCCTCACTAGAATAAAACTGAGACCACCAGCATGCACTGAAAGTCGACACTTAAAAGGCCGGACTTCGTTGACCAACTTGATTTTCTAAACTTTGAGGGGTTAGTTTTACGGCACCACCCGCATGCATGAGAGTCGAGCCCTGGGTCTGACGCGCATCAAGGGGCACCTCAGTGTTACATTAGACATCGCGTCCAATCTCATTCCCAATCGGCTTAAGTTGAACCGGCTGGTGACACACAAGAAAGGCGAGGTCTAGTCTGTGTTCAGCGACCTTTGTGAAACTGTCATCATGCGTAGACGAGCTATCCAGGCTTGCCCGTTACTGTGCCCACTTCGGTCTTCAATGATTTTGAACTTGTCATACTGTCGGGACGCAGTGGGCATGATGCGAATATCGTGAGACAGATGCAGCGCAAGTTTGCTCTGCTACAAACATGCTCACTTACAGCTCGTCACTCCATCCGCATTACAGTGATGCATGGATCTGATTGGTCGCAATTATGGGGTTGTCCAACCATCCTGCGGTTCGTTTTTCGCAAGGTAAACAACGGGATCTATTTCTGTTTAAATGCTTCATGAGTGGACTTAGAAGACCAGGGAGAACTGACTCAGGAAAATGCGTATCATGCAAGTTTAAACCTTTCAAAATAAAAATTCATATTAAAGCGCAAAATATTCAAACCCAACTTGATTAATTTAAAACAAAGATGGCACCTTACTTAAACTGTCAGATATGAGTGCGAGTAAACGGAGTGTGACAATAAATTCGTTGCGTTACTCTCCCAAGATATGTGATTTCAGTTATATATAGGACACACCGCAAGATCGAAGCCATTTATATGGGGTTTGAAGTCCGCTGTAATTTACACCAGTACTATCGTTCATGAATTCATTGGAAATCATGTCCCACGCTAAGTACTTTCGTAGCACAAAATGGACAGACTTTTTTGTCTGAACTCATGTCGAAAAAATGGTGACGAACGGGTATGTGGCATACCTAGGCTTGATTTCTTATTAATATGTACTCAGGTCATTTGGGTGAGCTTACTTGAACCGTCCTCTCCCTTCGCCCATTCCTCCTCAAGCGCTGCCGTAAAGGTTAGCCTTCGGCCTAGGGTTAGGGGTTAGAACTAGGTGTTATGGTCAGAGATTTGGGCTAGGGTTAGTGATTAGGGTTGGGCCTAGGCGCTGGAGCTAGGGTGAGTGTCAGGGAATGAGGTAGGGGGTTTGGCTTTAAACATAGGTTAAGGGCTAGGGGTTAAACTGTCAATGTCGTCAAGTTAAATTACATCTTCAGTCGTGGCTATCACGGGAGTCGGTCTTAGCTTTATCCTTCAAAGTGATTGGCACTCGCGGACTGGGAGCAGTTCGCCAGGAATATCTAACCAATGCCTTCAGCTGTCATTTGTTCGTCCATTGACAGCTCCTAGTTTCTAGTATATCGAAGTGCACACTTGCGTTTTGACGCAATACCGGCGTATTTAAACAAGCTTCTGACGTAAATGAAGATTTTTTACTTTTGCTTCCCGAAAGCAGCTACCTGTTAGTTTTGTTAACACCATCCATAAAACCTTTAGCAGCAGCATTCCCAAATTGCAGTGGTCCTTGTCTCCGGTTTTCTCAGTGGGTCCACATATTCGATGCCCACCCGAAAAAATTCCATCAGTGTTTCTTGAGTGTAGACTGAAGGATGTTGATTTTCAGCCTAGTTATATGAGTTCCTTAGCAGGCATCGTTTAGTTTTCTGAGGCGCTACATTGGTTTATGCACCCTTTAGGCTTTAAACTTAGGCAACCTTGCAGAAGTAACAAAAATTTTAAAGATTTCGGGCCATTCTTTGGTTCAAGAGCAGCAGGCGTTTCACAAATGGTAAATATGCACCAAAAGACGCAGATGTATTCGTGAGAAAAACATACTGCTTGGAGAGACAGACTACTTTTCCAAACGCTTTAACCAGCTTAAGATAGGCTCTTTCTGAAGATGAGTACTATATTACTTTCTTCTTATCGTAATACCCGTAATGATTATTGCATTTTGCCAGATCATTTCAGGCTTCAGATTATCAAGTCCCCTAATTGACACTGGGGTTTCCTGTAGACTGCTTCAAAAGTTTTTCTACTGCCTCGACTGCCTGACCGCTGACGACCAGTTGAACACCAGTTTTAGCCTCGGCATCTAAGGAGGAACCACACCTCCAACACTGCGCTGCAACAGGCAGTGTGAGAACAAAAATTACATGCGGGTGATTTTGTTGAGAAATTTGTTCGAATTCTGTGAAGGCTGCAATTTTCACGTGCTATTCCAAACTGCTTATAGCGCAGATTTCTGATGTGCGATTTTTAAGTCGCTCAGTGCATGACCATGTTAGAAATTCTGCAAATCTACTGTAGTTTTGCATTGCTATTATGCCTTCTGTATAGCACTCACATTAACGAGACGCGCTGTCTGCTGGCAAATTGTTTTACAATTTGGTGACAGTGAAAACAAATTTGTGAATTGGGTCCAGCTTCGAAAGATCGGTGTGTCGATCCAACCGACAAGACGGGCTGGAAGAAATTGACCGAAACGCCAATTTTATAGACTCGGTTGATTACAAGGTTGCAGGAACTCGCTCCTACAACTATCTCG
Source organism: Spirometra erinaceieuropaei (assembly GCA_902702965.1). NCBI lineage: Eukaryota > Metazoa > Platyhelminthes > Cestoda > Diphyllobothriidea > Diphyllobothriidae > Spirometra > Spirometra erinaceieuropaei. The sequence goes on from CACRXP010001755.1 coordinate 32,384, forward strand.
GCCGAATCGATCAGGCACGACCACGTTCGCAACAAGTCCATGTAAGCAATGCCCAGACCGTAGAGGTAGAACACGTCAACGGGTGTGGCGGATACTGCTGCATCCTTCTGTCCCTGAAATCACCTATGTCTGCACAAAGTCACACTCAGCAATACGGCCGAAAATAGTAAGCAACGCAGGAACAGGGGATTCATTCGCCTGACGTTTCGGATTCTCACTTGAATCCGTCATCAGAGACAGTGGCAGAAAACGGTGACTCGTGCACAGGAAGTTGCAGTATTTATAGGATGCAGTCGCTATGCTACCGCATACCTATAGCAATTAACCGCGATCCCCTTCATCAAGAGCTGTTGC
>CACRXP010001759.1:20290-32433 GCA_902702965.1 Spirometra erinaceieuropaei
AGTTTTTGCTATTCCCCTCGCATTTCTTTCATGTTACTTCCTTTCCATTTCCTCCATATATATCCTCTGCATGTAACCAATAGGGATTTCAAAGGTACACACCTACTTTCCCTGAAATATACTGATACTGATACTGATACTCTCAGCTTGGAGCTCAAAATGGCTAATGGAATTCTCTCCGTCTAAATGTCGCTATATGTGTTTTGGACCTGATAGGCTACCCCAACCAATGGTCTTTTAAGTCACACCTATGTCTGAATGTACCACTATCAAGGATTTAGGTTTAAGCTACACCAGTAATCTTGATCTCTCGTCACACGCTGACAGAATTACAGCCAAAGTAGCCCAGATTTGTGGCTTTATTTCTTACAATTTCTATCTTCCTGAAATTAAATTAAGGCTCTATCGTATGTTTGTACTTCCCATTCTCGAGTATTGTTGCCCATTCTTTGATTTGATGAATGGGGCTAGTCGTTTAAAAACTGAAAATGTCAAAAGACGTTTTTCTAAAAAACTTTTAGATAGGGAACATCCAAATATCTCATACTCAGATAGATGCTAATTAATTAATCTAAAATTTTTATGGGTTCGAAGACTAGAAGCGGGCTTCTGTCTTCTCTTTAGCACAAATAATAGTTCAAATCTTCCTCGGATTTCAGCACTTACCCCTAGTAGTCGCCCATAAAATCTTCGCAACTCTTCCTTGATTATACCTCCTCCAGCTTCCTCCACCTCTATGCCTTCCCTATCTTTCGATTCCATGCATACTTTCCTCTGAAATAGCCTTCCAATAAATATAAGATCTTCCCATAATCTACACATACTTAAGAGATGGCAACGCCTTTATCTAAATACTGACTCGATTAAACTTTTATTCTCCTCATCCTACCCGGGCAACTTTCTCTATGACACTGAGATAGGGCCACCGAGAATTTGGGACGCCGGCATTAGCTTTCCGTATCTGCTCACATTTCCTTCCTTTGTGAGTCGTATCGCTTCCTAAGATCCCTCACCAGAAATGTTAATTTTTCCAATTTTTCAGTACATGCATCGTGCCCTCACAAAATGCCCTCCATCGACGATTTTGGGGAAGCCTTCCGTATTCGCCATATACTAGTAGTCTGGTCGCACCTCCCTTTCCCCCTCCTCGGATAACCTCGGATGAATGTAGCCGATCGCATCTGGGTTCCTATCGCCTCGAGACTGCTTTTCAATTCGTCACTTATTTGCTCACGGCGGAACCCACAGTATTCGCCGCATACTAGTGGTTTGGTCGTGCCTCCCTTCCCCACTCCTCGGCTGCGCTCGAAGCGTACTGTGGCCGATCGCGTCTGGGTTTCTCTCGTCTGGCCTCTTTGACGCAAATAGTTTCATCCGGCGTATCAATCCTGCCCTGACGATATCAGTTCTGAATCGCGTATACAATATCACATGCATGCCAGTCCTGTCCGACCCGCATACGTATCCCCCAAGGCTGACATTTATTTCTGCCCTGACGATGTCCGATTATAATCAAGGCTGACATTTATTTCTACCTTGGCGATGCTCCGATTATAATCCGTTATAAACCGCCACATGCAGGCCAGTCCTGCCCGCATTTTTCTGTTATTATTTTTTTGCGAGGGTTTTTTTTCTCCTGTAAAATTAATCCAAACATTTTTAAATTTTCATGTGCAGTTTTTTTCCTCCACTCGCTAATCACCTTTCTTAACGGACTACTATGTCAAAAACTGTGAATTGCACTTTGTACAGATTTTGCCTACCTCGTCTAAAATTCGCAGGTAAATTTATTTCTACTTGCATTGATGGGACCCCGACGGGTCTTTAATAAAATTTATTATTATTATTCTTATTAAAGAAATTGAACTCTTTCACTTTAAGCCTTTCTCGTTTGGAAAACATTTTATTCGGCGAGTTCGGTGGGCCATCGATATTTCAGCATCAAACAAAAAACCTTTGTAGTGACTCCTTTCCCTACTATCTCTTTCTAGTTTTCGTAGTTAAATAACAATAGTACTTGCTATTCAGTGCGCCTTTCCGTACGTTGGCAAAGTTTTGATCCTTCTTCTCTAACGAAAAAACTTTTTTTTTGTCTGTAATGCCCCGCAGAGCACGTGCTAAAAGGCGAAAGCTTGCGGCCTCCCCACCGTCTCTGGGTGCTAAAATCGTGACTGAAGACATGGCAGACGACAGCGTATGTTCTTCGCCGTCTGCAGATCTGATTAACTCACAAATCCCTTTGGTACATATAGAACCTCTTGACCCTTCAGTCGTCCAAAAATACGCCTCTGCTAGTCGTAGCAGGCCATCAGCCGGCGAAATAATCGATCAGCTGATTTATGGAGACATAAGCAGCACTTCTGAAAAAGTGCTTGAACAAGCTTTTAAACTTATTGGGGTAATAAGTTCGGAAACTGAGGAACGAATTAAACGCAAGCATAATTTCGTACTGTGAAACATTCCGAGCCACTTATCTGCTATGGAGGGAGCGCATTTGTTCCTACAAAGTCGTGGCTTGAGTTTCAGTGTCGCACAAGCTAAGCGACTTCGCTCGCTTAGCCGTAATGCGCCGATACTAGTTACCCTTTTCTCCATGATAGAAGTCGATTTTATCTTGTCGAGTCGGGAGATAACCAGAGAATTCTGCCGTACATGGCGCTGCTCCGTTTCGCCAGACCTCACACACCTGCAGCGAAGACTGAATAAATTAAAATAGGCAACAACCAACACCAAGATAATGACACCTACTGTCAGTTTGAATAAGTCCTCTACAACACCATCAGCGGAATCTGCACATCACGGCATAGTCAATTCCGTAGGGAATTCGACTACTTTTAATGCTGAGCTCTTTAAACACACCATCACGCCTGGTATAAACACGCCTCTATCGACTCCCCCAGCAACCCCTAGTAAGCCTAAGCATGTGTCTAAGTCAAAGGCAAATCCAGTTGCTGACTCAGCTACTCCGACACCCGATAAATCGAGAACCATTATAAAATCCTTTTCTCCACAATCGGCTAACAGTGTCTCAAATACCCTGACTCAAAACGTATCGTGTTCCTAACTGCCCCGCAGCCCTCATATCGAGGCATTTAGGCCGAATATGCCGATTATTCCGCCGTTTAATAAAACTCTTGCTCCAATGGAAACAATGCGTCCCCCACCCCATAACTTGTTTCCTCCACAGCCGTTCTTCCAATGTATTCCTCATGCTAACATCTATACTGGATCAGTTAACTCGTCCAAACCTCAGTTTTGTTCCGGCGGGAATGTGCTGCGGTATCTGCCTCGCGGATTTTCAGCCGAAAATAAGTTAGCTAACAATGGTTACCAGTTCACCTGCCCGTCATTCCCTCCCCCAAGTCCTACCCCTTTGTATTGACGTCAGAATTTTTCGATACCACAAAATATTTTGTAGAACCGGATGGTTGTATCCGGACCGTTTGCTCCGTGGGCAGCCCAGGACTGGACGATGTAGCCCACCTCCCTCAGAAACAAACAGCCTTTCCCTTCAAACTTTGTGTTTAAAATGCCAGATCCTTGCTTAATAAGATGCCTTTACTTCAGACTCTGGTGTTCGTCCATTGCCCAGATATTGTTTTCGTAACTGAGACGTGGGCATCAGCCTCAGTAGCTGACACCGAACTCTCGCTTCTAGGCTATTACTGCATTCGATATGACCGCCAAGATAGCCGTGGTGGGGGCAGCTGCGTCTACGTGAAGCAAACACTTACATTTTTGCCGTTGGATCTCCCGCATTTTTCCGCAGTAGAAGGCAGCTGCTGGCTCCAGGTTGCCCTAAAAAATAAATTCTCTTAACTCGTCGGCTAGGTTTATCGCTCTCCCAACGCCAACGACAATTTTGATCGTATACTCTAACTGGCATTTCATGCTGCGGCCGACTCAAGCTTTAAGTATCAACTGGTTGCGGGTGACTTTAATCTCCCTGAAGTCCGCTGGTCACCTCCTTCAGGCCCCAGAAGGTTCGAAGACTTTCTTGAGGCTGTGGATGCTGGAATGTGGACGCAGGTTGCCGATTTTCCCACCAGCGGCTCAAGCATACTTGACCTAATTTTCTATAGAGGCTGCATGCCATCGTCAATGTCATCCTTAGGCCCACTCGGGGGCTCTGACCATGACATAGTTGTTTCAACGTTGGAATTCGAGGCTGACAAAACGTTTTCCTCAAAGTATAACTTTTTCCGCGGATTCCGATCAACTCGCTCAACCGAATTATTAACATACCTTAATTCCTACGACTGGACTGAGTTCTTCCATAGTTCGGATGTAAATGTTTGCACTGCAAAACTGTATGAAATTTTGGATCCCCTTATTTCTCGTTTTGTCCCCCCTAAGAAAATTATTAATGTCGGGGATGAGGTTATCCAACTCTTACTCTTTCACCGCAGGTTGCGGAAACTTTCTCGTCGATTTTATCTTCAGAACGACGTCTCCGTTCGGCCATTGATTTGTGCTATTTTTGATCGAGCTAAGAGATTGTCTGAAGAAAAACAGCTGGCCGAAAGGGTCCAGTTTACCGAAAACCATTCGTTAAATGTCTAGAAACTTTTCTGTAGAAAAATACGAACTCAGCGAAAGACGCAGCACCCCATCCTCCGAGACGCTCTCGGAAATCCCATAGTTGATGCCCAGTTAACTGCTGATAGCTTCAATGATTTCCTGTCCAGAACGATTATTGAAGACTCTACCACTCCACTTCCGACCTTCTAGGCATCGACCGGGGTAGTTCTCGAAACTTTAACTCGCAATCTGCGGGATGTGACTATTGCGAATCGACGTTATCGTCAATCTTATAGTCCAGGACCTGACGGTGTCCTAGTAAGCATTTTAAAAGCCGATGCAAATACGATTTCGATCGTGTTGACCATGTTCTTCTCCTCTTGAAATTGTCCTCTTTCGGAATAGGTGGCAAACTTTTGAATTTTATATCCTCTTACCTGGGCACTCGTACACAACGAGTCTAGATTTCCAAAGCTATCTCCAACCCCACACGTGTGAGGAGTGGAATCATTCCGGGTAGTGTACTCGGTCCGCTTTTATTTTACCTTTTCGTTAATGATGTACCCGATTTATTTCAGAATGGTATGCTTTTCATGTATGCCGATGATCTTAAACTTGCATATCGATATAAGCCGGCAGATCATTACATCGTGCTCGAGCTCCTTAAGAGCGATCTACAGGTTTTTGCCTAGTGGTGTCGCACATGGCGCCTTTCTCTCTCTTGGCATAAGTGCTCTGTCATGGTGGTTGGCGACGACCGCCAACCTCAACGAATTATTGAAGGTCACGCCATAAATTTGCCTGAGGTTATTAAGGATCTGGGCGTATCATACTCCAGGAGCCTCAATCTTTCGGAGAACTGTGCCTTGATAGTCTCCAAAGCTCGTAGAACGACCGGGTTTATTTTCCGAAACTTTACCATCAGCGTTGTTTGAATGCGCCTTTATAACACGTACGTTAGACCTGGACTGGAATACTGTTCGTTTTTATTTAGGCTCTTGCTTGCTGCTGAGTGGAAGAAAATTGAATCCGTCCAACATTTTTTACCAAGATAGTTTTAACCCCGGAACGCCGACATCTGTCTTATTAAGAACTTTGCCAGCTTATAAGCCATTATCCTTTGTGGTTTCGCAGATTACAAGAGGGACTATTATTGTTATTTAGGCTTTTTATATAATCGTACCTTTAACCCACTCACCACTTTAAGACATCTTGTCCACCCTCGACGTATCAGCCATCGTGAGATCTATTTATTTCCTCCTCTGGCACGTACCGTAAAACATCGTCGATTCTTTTCCGTAAATGCAATTGCTAGTTGAAACAAACTACCCAGGAATGTGAAACTCTGGTCGTACGTCCTTTCCCACTCTTCGGCTGTGCTCGAAGCATACTGTGGCCTATCGCGTCTGGGATCCTCTCGTCGGACTCTTTGACGCGAATAGTCTCATCCGGCTTTCAATCCTGCCCTGACGATGTCCGTTCTGAATACCGTATCCAATACCACATGCAGGCCAGTCCTGTCCGACTCGCATACGTACCCCTCAAGGCTAACATTTATTTCTGCCCTGACGATGTCCGATTATAATCCGTTATATACCACCACATGCAGGCCAGTCCTGCTCGAATTTTTCTGTTATTATTTTTTCACAGGAGAAAAAAATTTCTCCTGTAAAAGTAATCCAATCATTTTTGAATTTTTATGTGGAGTTTTTTCTACCGCTCACTGATCATTTTTCTTAACGGACTTCAAATTCAGAAACTAAGAATTGTATTTTGTACAGATTCTGCCAACCTCGTCTAAAATTCGCATTTAAATTTATTTTTGCTTGCTTTGATGGGACACTGACGGGTCTTTAAAAACATTTATTATTATCCTTCGTTTACGAGACTATTACTCGATTTTTCAGTCAGAAAATCTCGCACACATTTTGGGTGCTGAATCCACTGACCGACCATACAGTACCGATGGCGTTTGTGGGCTCTGAGCTCTATGGCCGGTCTCATTAGGGACACTCTCTTTAGCCAACAGTAACAACTGTTCTTCGGCGCTTCTGTTAGGACAAGCTTCAACTTCATGAAAAGAATTGGCAAATGGTAATATCCGATACAATGCAACCCCTCCCTCTCTTGACTGTCGGCATTTCATGGTCAGCAGTTTTTTTTCTCATGAACACTCCAAACTATAAAAAAACCACAGTCAGCTTTATTTTTATTCATTGTTGACAGAAGGTTTTTTCCCTGCTGACCGGCTTTGTGTTTAGCTCTTCCCTGGCAATGCCTGTGAAGTTGTATTAAATGCTATTATTACCACTAATAATTACTATTATTGTTATTATTATTAACGACCCGTTGGGGTCTCATCAAAGCCAGTAAAAATAAATATGCGTGCGAATTATAGACGACGTAGGCAAAATCTGTACAAAATGCAATTCATAGTTTGTGAATTAGCAGTCGTTAAGAAAAATGATTAGTGTCCGCAACTGCACTAGATCCGCTAAACGACTCTAGATATTTCTTGCCGTGGAAGCTGAACTTTCGGCCTCATGACTTGACGCCTGATGGTTGTTTACGACCTCTGTGCAACCTTAACTCCGATAGGAGTGAGAAGGCAGCTGACGGTTTCCAAGACGTTCCTGGCAATGGAAGGATTAGCCAAAATTAAGGCCCGATTTGATTTGGTCTCTGATCTCGTGTGCGTACGCACTAGTTGACAAAGTCGCGTGAGTAGCCATAGGCTCTTAGTACACGTCAAGGATATTGCAATTCAACAACTTTTCTTCCGTTTCACTGCAATGCGTTTCAACGCACCCGTAGAGCGTCCGTACGCAACTGCTTTTGTGACCGTTCTGATGGCTACTTTCTTCGTGTTTGTTGTTTTCCTTAACACTTTGGTTTTCAGGCCACCACATTATCCTTCTACGCCTCTACGTTGGCTATCCCCAACTTCATGAAAGGAATTTGACGTCCGATAATCTCCGATACCGTGCAACCGCCTCCCTTCTTGACGGTCGATATTCTACCACCGCCGGCAGTTTTTTTCTCCTGAGCCCTCCGTACCATAAAAACCACCATCAACTATATTTTTATCCCTTTAGCTCGGGAGTTTTTTTCACTGTTGGTCGGATTTATGTTTAATCGCTTCCCTTGACAATGCCTGTAAAATGGCATTAAATAAAAATTTATTTATTTAATTTATTTATTTATTATTTGCGGCAAATGAGAGCATCTAGAAAGGCCAGCTAGTTGTTCTCTTTCTTCTTTATCGTAAATTGAATGTCGGGGAGGACGACGTTGAGACGTTCTTTGAATGTCAACACCTGATCCCATTCGATGACGACGAATGTATCATCCAGATACCGAGCCCAGAATTTCGGTCTATGTTGTCGGAAAGCCAGCGACTCCAACCGTTGTGGGAACACCTCGACTATGAGCACCAAACTCGGCGAACCATTGGCCTGTCCATTACCTGCTCGTAAATTGTTCCGTCGAACGTAAAGTAGTCGTCAGGCAGATTTGCAGGGGATGAATGATTTGGGCTTGTCTATGACGATTATCCCTTTCATCGTATTCCTCTCGTTCGAAGGTCTCGACTTCCAGGTCCTGCGGAGTATAAGTAAATAGGGACGTGACAACAAAGGAAGCCATGACGTCGCTTGGCAGGAGACTTACCGTTTTAAGTTTCTCTAATAATGATAATAATTTTTTATTAGAGACCCAGCCGATGAATGGGGAAGGGAGGTACAACCAAACTACTGGTAGACGGCGATTGCTGAGGATTCCACCGTGAGCGTCGACAGACCGCATGAGGTCGAAATGCGGGAGATGACATCAAGAACCGCGAAAATTGTCACTATGGGGGAGGAGCGATAGCAGTGGATTTGGTAACCAATTCAAAACAGGGATTTCTAATGACATAGTTGAGGCTTACCACATGATCTCCGGCGAAATCCCAGGAGGACCTTTCTCGAAGTCAAAAAGTTGAGTATTCGGAAATGCGACCGTTTAAAGCGCCTTTATGCTTTCCGGTGTAAGGTGTTTGCGTAATCACGACTTGAATACCAGTAACTTAGGCGATGACCTAATTTCTGGCGAAAGATTATTCCAAAGGAAGGCATTGTGTCGCCGTGTTGACTCTTGTGTCTGAATCTGAGGTCACGAATTTGTGACGCCGAAACAGCCACTCTGCCAGTCCGCAGGTTGGAGTGCCTTTTAACGATACGATTGGCCGGAGGGAAGCGCCTTCTTGGTGCATTTTTGGCAGGCCGTGGAGTCGGGACAGGGCCGTTTCTTGCGCTCTCGCCACGCGTCTGCCGACCGGTGATATTGCTCCTGAGTCCTCCATTGCCGACAGCGTCGCGCTGATCTCGCGTGTCAACGTTTTATGGGGTTGGATTCGCATGGGATATAGCAGTGACGATCCTCCAGCAAGCGTTTGGCTTTCTGGATAGAGTTCGTCCTGTCCACTACGAACTTGCGACGCCCCTTGTCCGCAGGCACGATAGCAAGGTCATTTTCGGCCCTGAATTCCTTTAGTGCGTCACTTTCGATCTTGGAAATCACGTTGTGCAGCCTATGCGTCATGAGAAGGAATGACACTTGGAGTCGAATAAATTTCTTCGTTTCATCTGTCGTTTTTATCTGGTTGAGGATTGACTGCAATCATGTCGGCAGATTTGGCATCTGCTGTATTAAAGCAGACCCCATGCCTTAATTCCCGCATTTGTTCCTATGTCAGCTTCTTTGACGACGCGTTGTGCACCAGTTTGTTGTTCTTGGATGACGTTGGACTGGGCACTTTACAGAATTTGTTTTTTAGTACTGCCTCGCGTGTCGCTCTTTGTTCGCGGGTTCATTCGGTCACTCTCGACTGAAGCAGCTTTGCACCGTTCACTTCCATGATCTCGCAGTACCTTGCCTTCTCTTGACCGGTCCTCCGAAGGTATTTGTGGAGCCTTGAGTGACAGCCTTGAAGGAGCATCCGGATCATTCGTCTGCCATGCTGGAATACTGCGCGTCTCGCCAGCTCCGTGTTAACCGGTGTTTGTATGAAACACACTTCAGCAACACATTATTGTTGAGACCCCTGTACAGAAACCGATTTGGCGCATATGTAGACGACTTCCTAAGGGCAACTGCATCCCACCGTCTAGCCGATCGGAGCGCATCACGCCTTAACTACGACCTCCAGCGGTGATCAAGAGTGTTGTTACTTATAGTACGCATACGGCCCAACGACAACAACGTATTATAAATACTGCAGTCTTTTTTCCTCCACTACCCTTATCTGCAACCGCCTCTGATGATGGCCTCGAGTGGGAATTCGAAACGTCAGGCCAATGATTGCATCTTCTTCTTCTTAGACTTTTATTGGCTTGAAGCCAACTCCGCAGGTGTTGCGCTTCCTCCAACCTGGAATGAGCAGAATGCGGAAAGAGGGGAATTTCGCATAGGCAGTACATGGCCGCTCCGACAGAGACGGACGAGTAAGCTGGTCTCATCGATATCCTTTTGCGTTTTGCTATAAACCCAACCGAGCGACCGGAGCTTCGCCGTTGCCATATCCCGGACGGGAGCATAGCGTGTCGTATGGTGAGCGCATTCAACGTCTGCTGTAGAAGATGAAGGTCGGCGGTAAACTCCGCAGGTTCCAATTGAACAACGCTCCACTTACGTCCTGTTGTGTTGAGAACGTCCAGAACCATGAAAGTACGGGTGATGAAAATTATTCAGATTGTCCAGACAAATGAAATTCGGCGCCTTAGTCTGTAGCTGGTGGTCAGCAGATGGTGAATGCATCAAAACACGATGAGAAAGTGCTCTTGATGGAAAATCAAAATTAAATTATTGCGGTACACAAAGCTGACAGTCTTTTCTAATACGTACAAGGTCTTATTCACACACCTGAGCCTTTTACCATCACTAACGTCTTCTCGTTCTCCTCTGAATGCTTGGTGTCCAGACAATCCTATTTCACTGCGACTAATTTTTTTGATCAGAGCAGTACGTTTCAAGCCGATTTAGAAGTATTTAAACTGAAATTCGCTTGCGAGGAAGGGGTGGTTACTCTCAGCCGTGATAGGACTCCCAACCTGAATAGGCATCCTGGCGATAAATTGATGTTTGAGTTAATCCGCCAGATTTTTGGCTTACAAGGACATCCGAGAATGCGAGTCGTCCATCAGTCGCCGTCTTGAATGTAATTTGATTTCTAGTAACCTAGAGTTAAGATTTTCATGATGTAGATTTAAGTAAAATTCGCTTGGCGATGACAAACTTGCTATTTGCCTAGCCATCGCTTTTGAGTTTTGCATTATGGCCTCTATAGAGAGACTAGGCATGGCTTTACCCACGGGTTCCTTATAGTTGTCGACGACATTCTTTGGCAAAAAGCATGGTTTCCGGGTAGAGATCTATGAGATGGAGAAAAACGCCGCAGCGCTTCTGTGGTGTATGCTTGAAAACGTTCTTCGGCTTCGTTCTTCGCTAAATCTAGCGATACTAGGGTAAAGAACGAGATTGCATCTAACGGCCTTGTTATCTCGCCACACGTTAGTCCGACTCCTTTTAATATTTTAGAAACTCTTTTGAATATCTAATGGGAATCTCGGAGGTCTTTATAAACAAATGCAATTGATGAATTAGTCACTCTGGGATCTTATAATTGGGTGCATCACTTGAGGACAACGACTGGTCGGTCGCTGTGGTTCATGTTAGCAGTATTCGGCTCCGCGGGAACATCGGTGAGAAAGTGTTCAGCTTTAACCACATGGCCCCTGATCCCCAACTCCCCCCCTTTCCGTGAACGCTGACTCTCGGTCTCGCATGCTTGCTTGCCTTATTGCCTTATGGTGCTACGATCGTCCGCTTTCTCGCCTTCCGGATAAGTGGGTTCCGCGGCTGTGGTGACGATGGCACATTCGCCAAATCCAGGCTGTAATGCAGCTGCGTTTGTATTCCTCATGGACCCGGTCTTATTTGGGTTATTATCTTCTCGTAACCCGCGTTTGCTCTTCTGCTCTCTGAACTGAGTACGGAGGGCCTGGTAGGCTTTGCGAAGCGCTACACAGAGATTGATGGAGTTCACGCCGGTGTACCAGGCCTCAATTGTTTCCCTGATCGCGAGATCATTTCCTCGGCCCGGGATTTCGGCATTCTGGAAGGCGAAGGCGCGTCCAGAATTTGTGCAGTGTTTTACCACCAGGGACAATGGGTATATCCTCATTACAGCCCTCATGTGTTCTGCAACACGGGTCTGGAGTCGTTTACCGGTCTCTCCAGTGCATCTCATTTCACAGTAGCTGCAATGGACCCGACTAATCACGTTTGCTATTTCACCGGGTGGCAGTAGGGTCTTAGATCTCATGACGAGATTTCGAATTGTTGACTTTGGCCGATGGAAAATGCCAATCCCCGGTGGGCTTAGGAGACGGGGGACGCCACAGCGACCCTGTCATTTTAAACAAATAAATAAATATAAATAAATAAATTTTATTTAATGCCAGTTTACAGGCATTGTCAAAGGAAGCGATTAAACATAAATAAATAAATAAATTTTAATTTAATGCCAGTTTACAGGCATTGTCAAGGGAAGCGATTAAACACAAATCCGACCAGCAGTGAAA
>CACRXP010001761.1:0-12214 GCA_902702965.1 Spirometra erinaceieuropaei
CTAACTGTTATCCAGCCCACCCACAACAGCCCTAAATCAAAAACGCAGTACAAACCAAACTCAGTACCAGTCCGTTCTGAGGGCATGGTACATTAAAAAAGACCAGGTTAGTTTGACTAAAGAGGACAGAATAACAATTACTTAAGAATCAAAATGTGGTAATTTTATCCCGTTCATGGGTATATTTTGGAAAAGTTTCACTGTCTTTTATCTAGACTATATGCAGCCGGACTGGAATAGGTGATGGAAAGACATAGACTCGATCGATGGATCAAGAATTCTGTCGGCCTGACATTTAGGATCCATGCCCGAAAACATCGGTACACACAGCAGGACGTAATTGGCTCGCAGTTGCCTAACATAATACACCGTTCGGATAGTCGTAGCACTGAACTGGCAGCGGTGGGATCATGGCGAACATTAATTATTCGGATTGGATGACTAAGCCATCTCCGCATGAAGTACGCACGTCTACGAATAAACGTGTAGCCACTGTTATTAGTAAGATTGTGTAATTGTCTAACCAACGCTTTCTGTATAGACTGAAGGACCTCTGCGTCAACTACTTTTGTTCGTTGTTATCTTTGCTGATTTATTCAAAAGTTAACCCTGAAAGGTACAGCTTAACAAAATTCTCGTTTCACCAGTCGACTGCTCTTCGTCGCAATTGCTCATGAAACTGGTCGTTTCGGTTTTCTCTCTAATTCTCTCAGAATGTCTGGTTAATTCGGGATTTCTTGATTTTCTAAACCTTGACATAACTATTTATGAAAACGTGACAAGCATTACTGTACCCTCTCATTTCACAGAGGATTAAAGATCTAATTTAAAGACAAAATAGCATGATCGGCTAAAAGCAGACAGATTTATTTTAACCTGTCTTAGTGCTAGAAAAAAATTTGGGACTCTGCCAACTTGTGTGAAACTTGAATCTTTCCTAATAGTTTATTGAAACAGTAGTCAGCAACTTTCATAATCCTTATGGCAGAGGTTCGCATCAGTTGTTCCTGATGAGATATTCATTAACTCAACACAGAAGTTGTTTGACAGTATCCTGATATAGAATATAAGTTGCCAAAGTCAACATGTGTCTGCACAGTGCAGCGTATCATACTGTTAAGTAACCAACTTTGAAAATATGCAAGAAATCTTAAAAGTAAACCAAACATAATTTTTGGCAGTGACAACATATTACAGTCAAATCTTGTGGCTTGTTCCCGTCTTGAGCATATACGCGCCAAGAAAAAGGCTAGTGATTTATTTTCCGATAGTATATGTTAGCAAATTTTTTTTACCTTTGTTAAGTTCTAAACTGATTTGATAACGTAGACACCATTCTCTAACCTTTAAGCTCATTTACTCTTTTATTATAGTCGTCTGGAATAGAATTTCATCTCCTCGGTCTGACATTTCTCCAGCTGTCTACCAGCATAATCGTTAGCATTTAGCGGTTGGTCGGTGTAATCGCTCTTCAGGTTTTTCAGCACTCATAAATGTATCAGAAAATTTAAATAAGGCGTTTTATGTAACGTTCGTACTTCTGAGGCTAAAAAGCGTGTGCTACCTGACCTACAGTAAGCTTTGGTAAATAAAACTCTGCCAATGGACTGTTAATGCATCTGCATAATGACTGACGCGTTGCGTCAATCAACTCACTTCGGATTAGGAAACTTTAAAATTGTTTATCGAATTGCATATCCGTTGCCCTTCCCAAACACATTTAATTAAACACTTTAACCAACTGCCAGTTTCTGCATTTTAGCCAGTTACGCAGGTGATGCCAATGATGTTGTCATTATGCGCCTTTCTACACAAATAGGTCTTGGATACTTCACTTTAAAAACGACACATAACTTAAACGCATTAATATTGTAACAGCCGCGCGTACTGGACGCGCCGCTTGCTTTGCTTTGCACTAATCATTAACTTATCGGTGGCATGCATTCCGAGCCGATATAAATGAAAAAGGAAGAGGTTCTTCGGAAAAATCGAGTTTTACTCGTGTATTTTTGAGCTGGTGACACCAGCCCGTCGTCAGGCGAAATAAAAACAAGGGAGAAAGTTAGTTTGTCACACTAGACTAGTTAGCGCGACAACACAGACAGACTATTGGCCTATGAGAGGGATGGTCACAGAGTCATGGTAGGTCTCTGAGAGATGGGGGAGGCGGAGCAATTACGGATCCTAGTACTGGAGGGGGAGGGTGGGTGGTGGATAAATTGGACTTCGGGTGGCTGGATTAGCGGCCGTTGATGTGGCATTGGGGCAGGGGGCAGTAAGTCGTGAACGTTGGCTCTCGCAAGGGGCGTCCAGGTCGACATGGCGGTTGATACTACCATCATTGGAGTACCAAGCCTCGAGAAAGTCTCTCGCCGGTTTTGTGTTGGCCATGGCGACGACGCGCAGCACTATCTCGAATCACGGATCCCCTCCCCAAAGTGCAACAAACAAACGTACTTAACCGCATCCCGTGCGCAAATCGCTCTTACGTGTATGATGGTAATACAGGTCGAAGCCAGGGCACATGTAGTAATGAACACACACTGGCTGTCCGTTGTCGAGCCTCCCTGTCCCTCTTCTTTGCTCACGCACTTGAGTGCCACCACTGATTCAATAGGGATGGCACTGAGGTCGTCGCCATGGCAACACAAAACCGGCGAGAGAAATACTCGAGGCTTGGTACGCCAATGATGGTAGTATCAATCTCCATGTCGACCTGGACGCCCATTACGAGAGCCAACGTTCACGACTTACTGCCCCCTGCCCCAATACCACATCAACAGCCGCTAATCCAGCCACCCGAAGTCCAATTGATCCACCATCCACCCTCCCCATAAGGCACTGGGATCCCTAATAGTTCCGCCTCTCCCCTCTCTCAGAGACCTACCATGACTCTGTGACCATCCCATTCATAGGCCAATAGTCTGTCTGTACTGTCGCGCTAAATAGTCTAGAGGGACAAACTAACTTTCTCCCTTGTTTTCATTTCGTCTGACGACGGGCTGGTGTCACCAGCTCAAAAATACACGAGTAAAACTCGATTTTTCCGAAGAACCTTTTCCTTTTTCCATATATATATATATATATATATATATATATATATATATTAAAGGTATTATACCGTACTCCCGACCTAGATACTTGCTAAAAGCCCAGACACGTTTTTCGCCGATATTCTGCCGCTGCGTGACACAGCTGCGAGGGGTTCGGCTCTTCAGTGGGACCCCCCGCGTTCTCTAGCGTTTTCTGGTATATGAACTCCAGGGAATAATCAGGTGAATAATTTCAGAAATTAATCAATGCAGAACTTGGAGTTAAATTTCCGGGACATGACTTTTTAGGGTCCGAACCGAAATTTCAATGAACATTTGAGTCGAAGGCAATCAACTACTGTGGAATAACCACGTAATGCCCATTCTACAAACAAGTAGTACTACGAGTAGTATGAATTCCATATGGTAAAGGTAAATGTTAGGGGGCGCTCACCGATCGTTCATACGGAACTCACTCGTTCCGTTGTGCCTTAAGGGCTCTCCCTCGAGCCCAACCAGCAGTCGCGCAGCGGCGCATGATATATAGGCAGAATGATATTACCGACAAAGACAAGGGAGACTGGAATGGCCATTTCTGGCTTATTAGCTGTCGTCAGCTGGCTTTTGAATTTGAGCCACCATTTTTGTAGCTCTCCATTCACGTGTGGATTTTTACTAATTGTACATTATTGTGCCTTTTCTCTTCGATATATTGAACTGTTTTGAATCCTTTGTTTGTCTGAGCTAAGATTATTAGGTCGTCTCTACGGTACACTAGCACCCTTTGAACGGAATTAAATTGTCAATTTCACTTACGAACGACCATGATGCAAACTGTTGTACTTTACGACCAATATGTCGTATTTGTGATTGTTCTGTGTTGAATTTGTCAAATATTCGTCAACAACGGCCTATGCATCGGAGAAAACACCGTTGTGGCTGTCAATTCGCATTCAAACGTCAGCCGAATCACAAATTGTCAATTCCTGCCTTCTTATCGACAAACTGTCGTTCTATTTTCAACAAAGCCCATGATTTGGAGCTACTTTTGTCAAAAAAAGAACACAGCAAAACTGAAGTTGTTTGCCTTCAAGAGACGTGGCTTAATAGTGACACTGATTCGCAACTTATTACTCCCCCATCCTTCTACTGCTTTCGAACAGATAGAAAATCTTTATCTTGTGGCAGAGGTGGAGGCGTTGCCATTTTCGTTAATCAAAATTGGTGTAGAGACTGTAAGTCCCTTTTTTCTTACTCTGATGATTTAATAGATGTAATCGCTGTTTTATGTAAGCATTGTTTGTTAAGTAATTTTAAAGGCATCATATTTGTTAGTATTTACATTCCCCCCTCTTCCTGTGAAGGCGCCTTAACCCTGTTTTTCGACTTCCTCTCACAAAAACTTGCTATATTATCCTGCGACTATCTTACTCTCTTATGCGGTGATTTTAATCGCGTGAATTTACGTCCCCTTACACTTTTAGGCTTCGATGATCTTGTCTCCTTTAATACTCGCGCAGATGCCCCTCTTGATCATATTCTGACTAACCACAGCAAGCGTTTTTGCGTAAAAAACAGGGCTCCATTGTCAGGTTCTGACCATTCCACTTTATTGTGCCTTCCAAAAATCTATTCCACTTCAAAACGTGCATTGCTTGCCAAGCCTGAGAGAAAGGTTAAGGTTCGCAACACGTCCACCCAAAACATTCTCATGCTTCAGACTTGCATGTCTCTTACTATCCCCACTTTCCTTGAACATTCTAATGTTGAATCCTGTTCTTTCAACCTAACAGCGTTTTTAAATGAAATTTTCGATATTTGCTGCCCTTTTGATACTGTTATGGTACGACCGGATAGAATTTCTTCCCCCTATCTGAAATCGTTCAGACGTAAAAAAGAACTCCTTTACAAGCTAGGCTTACGTGATAACCTTAAGGACGTTACCGTCTTAATAAAAACAGAGATTGACAGGCTAAATAACCTGTTTGTCAGCCAACTTTTTTCCTCTTCTTACTTTCCCCCTTTCCCCCCTTCCTCAGCTGAGATTTGGAAAAATCTTAAGCGTCTCACTGGCCATCGCAACACGCTGGTGCATGTGGATGCAGATTTAGACTCCCTAAATAAAAAGTTTATATTTAGTCACAATGACTCCCATCTTCCCTTAGAAGACATTCCCCTATCACCGAGTACATTCCAACCCGTGTCTTTGGCAACAGTAGAGAAACACCTTAAAAAGGTCCGTGGATCAACAGCTGCCGGACCGGATGTTGTCTCGCTTTTTTTCTTAAATCTTGCGGTTCTCAGATAGCCCCTATTTTAACGCACCTAATCAATATGTCTTTCATGGAGTCCAAGATTCCCGACGTCTGGCGTACAGTGAGAATCACTCCCATCCCTAAAAAGCCTGCTAACTTTGGTCCTAAATCTTTTCGCCCAATTGCCTGCTCCTCTGCAATACTAAAGCTTGCTGAAAGAGTTGCCCTAGATATCATAAAGCCTTTTTCTTCCAGTTTTTCCGACCCCTTACAATTTGCATACAAAGCTAAACGGAGTACTTTAGATGCTGTCTCTCTTGTGGTCCACTCTGCTCTAAAAGCATTAGACAAGGGTTGCCGCGAGTATGCGTGCGCTTTTCTTGATTACTCCTCCGCCTTCAATATCGTCCCGCGCCCTCTTCTCCTTTCCAAAACCTCCGTATGTGGCTCTCCAGGCTGGGTCGTCTCTTGGCTGAGCGATTATTTTACCTTCCGCACCCAATTTGGCCAATCTGGCAAGCGGAAATCTTCGACCCTTCCCAACGACTGCGGTGTTCTTCAAGGTTCCATTCTATCCCCTCACCTTTTCTCCCTCCACACTGATGATCTCAGGTCCCCTAATGACTGTCTTCCGGTCACGTATGCTGACGATGTGGTTGTTGGACACCCTCTCAAAAGTCAGACACACCTCCGGTCTCTAAAGGATGGCCTAAACCATGTCCTAGCGTGGTCGGAGGAAAATGGTCTCCTAATTAACAACCAAAAATCCGTTCAGTGTATTTTTCGAATGCGGCCCTCTCCTAACCCTGATTCCTCTGACATTCTTCCTAACGAAGTATCCTCTTCCAGGTACCTCGGCGTTACTTTGTTCTCAAATCTTTCTTTTTCCCTCCATATTGAGTCCCTATTTATTAAAGTCCCTAAACTTCTTTACTACATTCGTCGTTTACGTTCCTACCACACACCTCAACCCTTAGTCTGGCGATTCATTGATGCCTGCATTCTTCCTCTTATCCTATACTGTTCTCCTGCCGTTTTTCCTGCTTAGTTAAAAAAGGATCTTTTAATTTTGAAACGAATCCTCCGCATGATCTCTTCTGCTGCTGGCGTTTCTTATATTTTTTTAGCTGACACAATCTTACAACGACACTTCAATGCAGTCAAGCAATTTGCTGGTCGAATTCTAGATGACGTTGCCCATACCCTACATTCCGATCTTATGTCTGCCAAGTCTTCCCGCCCGATGCTCCGCAACTTCCGTCTTATATCCTGTCGCACATCGGCTTATCGAGCTTCTGTATTGCCATTCCTAGCGCGCTATCCTACGTGCGAAGAGACAGAAATACAGAAGCTTAGACTTGAACTATCCCCATAATAATCGTTTCTTTGTGTTAAACTTTGACTCTTGAATAATCTATTAACTTATTTACTGCCTTTAGTGAATGGAGCCAACTCCTTGCTGAAAATTTTGAAAATATGATTTCAAAAGAAAGCGCATTCCTCTCTCTCTCATATCCAAGCCCGAAGTGTGGAACACCCGAGCCTCGAACTCGCGGCCTGTTGGTTTAGAAGTCAACGCCTCTACTCACCGGCCCACGAGCCAATTGCCTTGTCGGTTTTTGATCGGGAATATCCAATGGTAGGGGGCGCTCACCGATCGTTCATACGGAACTCACTCGTTCCGTTGTGCCTTAAGGGCTCTCTCTCGAGCCCAACCAGCAGTCGCGCAGCGGCGCATGATATATAGGCAGAATGATATTACCGACAAAGACAAGGGAGACTGGAATGGCCATTTCTGGTTTATTAGCTGCCGTCAGCGGGCTTTTGAATTAGTAGCCCCCGCCTATAAACATTGGGCCATTAGCCCGTTGCTCTGTCAGCTTCGATCGCGTATATACAATGGTATGGGGCGCTCACCGATCATTCTTACGGGACTAATATATTATATATTTGTTCGAGTGGAGATTATATGAAGAGACCAAGCGAACGCCAATGGGATCACCGCTTTTGAGCTTCATAGCAGATGCAGTTCTATAAAAAGTTGAGACCGCAGTTACTGAGATCCAGAGGCCACCATTTTGGGCTCGATATGTCGATGATACCTTTGTCATCATCAAGCGGGAAATGGTCCAAGAATTTTGCATTTTCCTTAATTCTGTCTCCCCTGATATCCAGTTCACATTGGAGGCGGAAAGCAACAGCTGCCGTTCCTGGACGTATTGGTTCACCGGAAGCCAGGTGGGCACCTAAAAACAACGTTGTACAGGGCGGCCACCAATACGGGCCAAATCCTAAGCTACCACAGCAAGCACCCTTTATCCCACAAATGCAGCTGTGTTCGAACACTAAACAAACGGGCAGAAATACATTGCAGCGAGCCAGAGGATAAAAGGTCAGAATTACGAAACCTCCAGCGCCTCTTTCTCACAACTTCATAGAACGCAGCAGGCAGCCTGGTTCAAGCCGAAGTTCGGTGACAGAACAGCGAAAAATCTGGCGGCGCTTCTTTACATTAATGGCATCTCTGAGTCGGCCTCCCGTCTCCTAATACCACTAGGGATTTGCATTGCCTATCGGCAAGAGTCAATAATTCGAAATCTGGTCATGAGACGTAGGACTCCCCTGCCACGTGGCGAGACGAAAAACGCCATTTATCGGATCCAGTGCAGTCCCTGTGAAATGAACTATATTGGGGAGGTGGGCAAATAACTGCAGAAACGTCTTGTAGAACACATGAGGAAGTAAAGAGGATGGACTCGTTGTCTTTAGTGGCAGAACACTTTACAAACTCTGGACACAAGTTCACCTTCCAGAATGCTGAAATCCTGGGTCGGGAAATGACCGCATCACCGGGGAAACAATCGAGGCCTGGCACACTGGCGCGAACTCCGTCAACCGCTGCGTAACGCTTCTCGAAGCTTACTAGGCTCTCCGGACTCAGCTCAGTGAACAGAAGAGCAGAGGCCGGCTGCGATAAGATAGAAACCACATAAGGCCGAGCCCATGGGGGACGCACGCGCAGATGCACTACAACCCGAATCTGACGAAGGTACGATCGTCACTACAGCCGCGTCGTCCACTTACCCGGCAGGTGTGAAGATGAAAGATCGCAGTAACGCTACCGGACCCGATGAAGTTGCTATCGTCAGGCTACTCATGCGGCAGGTGAGAACACAAATGGCTGCGGAGTGGTAAAGAAGATTGCCAACCTAGGACGAGAGCTAAGGTCAATGCAAACACGTGCGATGTCATCTAACGTGCGATCGAAGGCCCCCGAATAGACGTAAACCCGTTGTAACAAAATCGTCACCACCTATAAGTACTGTGAGTCGCGGTATGCACTCACCTCCCACGATGAAAGCTTGTTTGCGTTTGAAACGTTAGGGCAATATAACTATGGTTCCCGAGACCGCCTCTTCTTCTCGCTTATTTTGGGGGTACGCGCGTCTTCGCTTCCATCATAGATATACAGTAAATGTGCTAAATCATGAAATGTCAATCAAAATTTCGAAATGCGTTCTCGTTTCGAAAAGAGTAATTTAGTTGTGTTGTTAAACTAATCATAATGCAGCATAACTCTATAATGATCCAGTTACCTCAGGGTGTCGGCTTTCAAAAGAACTTATTTTCGGCTGCATGCAAGACCTTTATTCTGCAAAAAATGGCTACTTACGCAGTATGCAGTTTTCTCATAGATTTTCGATGCTCTTGGAAATTCAATTATATTTCATGGAAAGCATGCATAATAATATTCATTCTTTTACTTATTCGGTAGAAAATCACGTTTTCTTCCAATTTCATACTCAAAAGAAGACTATAATTCGGTTTTAAAAAAGTTTCTAATTGTGAGATTTTTTAATACCGTTAAATGGCCATTCATGAAACGTCATGTATCTTCATTTACGAATGTGGCTTGTAAAGTCAAAAATATTGCTCAAATCCACTGTTTAATTTTATGAAACTCATATGGTCTCCTCTTAACACCGTAGAGAAATGCATGGTTTTCCGTACACGGAAAATATACAGTTTGTAGTTTTGAAACCCTGAATGCAAGTGCAACAGCAGGTCGGTTTCAAAATTATCCGGGAATTAGAAGAGTTTTTTTAAAACCGAATTATACTCTTCTTTTAAGTATGAAATTGGAAGAAAACGTGATTTTCTACCGAATAAGTAAAAGAATGAATATTTTTATGCGTGTTTTCCATGAAATATAATTGAATTTTCAAAGTCACCGAAAATTAATGAGAAAATTTCATACTACGTAAGTAGCAATTTTTTGCAGAGTGTAAGTCTTGCGTGCAGCGGACGATAAGTTCTTTCGAAAGCCGACACCCTGAGGTAACCGTATCATTATAGAATTATGCTGCATCATGATTAGTTTTACAACACTACTTAATTTATCTTTTTGAAACGAGAACGTATTTCGAAATTTTGGTGGACATTTCATGAATTAGCGCATCTACTGTATATATGTACCGAATGACAGAGAACATGCGCGGCCCGAGTAATTGGATAGAAGAAGACGATAAGGCGATCGCTGGGACCAATTGTTTATTTATCCGAAGTTTCGAACTCTTACACGAGCCCATCGTCAAGGAATAAAAAAAATCGATGAGCATTTGGGCGGCAGGACGGCCTATCTTTCTAGTGAAGAGGACACGACGAAGACGCTAATAAGCAAAAACGACAATGACCTAACGAGTCTTCGGAAGTCAAAAGCAATAACACAGCTTGACTGGCTGAAGATGAAACCAACGGATTCAGTGATCGCGAGATCCTATGGTCTACTCATGGTCCATTAACCAGGAACCTCCTTACGGCCGTTTCTCGACGTACACGTTCAGAGAAGGGATGATGATGAACTAAAAACAACGGTTTATCGGAAGGTTATGAATACTTCTCATGTTTTAAGTCCTCTTAGCAACTACCCCTTTCCACACACGCAACTGCATGTGAACACTCTACCGGCGTGTAGAAACCCATTGCACGGAAACAGCCGACAAGACGTCCGAGGCCCAGTTCCTGCAGCAACTCTTCACAGCGAACGGCTACTCTGGGAATTTTGTCGAAATGGGCAGGCGAGAACCCCGGGGAGGAAACCCGAGGGGACAACCAAAACCGAAATGCTGGCGCACAGTACCGTACGTAGCTGGTTTGTCAGAAGAATTCGCTAGACTGATGAGCGAATTTGGAATTGGCGCCGTTCACAGACCTGAAGCAACAATTCGCCAGCAACTCATGCACTGTAAGGACCCGATTTCTATCCATCAGAAATGGGGGGTCATTTACCGGATAGACTGCAGTTTTGGTCAAACCAATTATGTCGGTGAGAGGCCGAGAGTTCCTTGAGGCCATGCACTCGGATGAATCGTGCATCAACCGTCATATCGAGTTGGACGCCGCGTACAAAAGTCTCAAGGAGAAATGGAAGAGACGAGAGCCAATTGGGACGGAATGACGCCAATAGTGGCCGCTCACGGGCGCAAGCGCGACGATTATCGATTTTTTACGTGCAACGCCAGATGTTAACTGTTGCCCGCATATTTACTCTCAATCTGCGTCTGACGACGACCTGGGGAACCGCCGTCGAAAATTCACGCAATAAAGTACCTTTTCCCAAAGAACGCCTTCTGAACTCGAAATCGATCGATGTTCACCTCTACCTAGCCAGGCAGGCATGTGTTCGCGTATCCTCTTTTCCAGACGCCTGGTTGTACGGCCAATATATGCCGCTCCACAGGAGCAGGTGAAAGAATAAATACACATGCATGTTGCCTGTAACGGCAGTCGGTCTTTGCCCCCAACCGTAGTATGGGGGAATTTGCGAAGAATACGCGCAAATTCGCCGCGGGAAGGCACTCGCGAGAGCTGTCCTAAGAAGTCGTCTCACTAATTCGCTCGCTGCGTCTCCTAGAAAAGACAGCCTTAGAAATAAGTCTTTCTTCTCTGCATTTGCAACGGCAGGTTTTGTGGCACGCTCTCTAATACTCCGGAGGATGAATCGCTCTGGATAGCCGTTTTCGCGGAGTTGCAGTTGCTAGAGTTCTGCTCAACAGTTTCAGGAGAGCAGATGGGTCGCACTCTAGCTGCCAGTCCCTGAACTAAATTTCGTTTTAGATTTAAGAGAACAAAACTGTGAAAATAAATGTGTTGTCCCGTCCAGGTTTTCTTTCTGGATATCTTGCGTTCGATGGATCCATCGTCTTGTCTGTGTAGAAGGACATCGAGGAGCGCGATATCGTTATTCGCCTCGGTCTCTGCGGTAAACATAGGAGATGGGTGTGCCTCGTTAAACTTCTGAACTAGACCATTGGTTTCAGTGGTATGACTCGTCAGACTGCCTTTTCTAGGAGACGCAGCGAGCAAATTAGTGAGACGACTTCTTAGGACAGCTCTCGCGAGTGCCTTCCCGCGGCGAATTTGCGCGTATTCTTCGCAAATTCCCCCATACTACGGTTGGGGGCAAAGACCGACTGCCGTTACAGGCAACATGCATGTGTATTTATTCTTTCACCTACTCCTGTGGAGCGGCATATATTGGCCATACAACCAGGCGTCTGGAAAAGAGGATACGCGAACACATGCCTGCCTGGCTAGGTCGAGGTGAACATCGATCGATTTCGAGTTCAATCCTCGCACATCTAATCGATACGAACCACCAAGCCGACGCCAAAGAAGCTTTTAAAGTTATCTACCGGGCACCGGCACACTACTCAAAAGGCCTGCGCGAACGTGTGTTAGTCACAGCCGAAGCAGTGGCCCTTCGACTGGCGAACCCAGCACTCTGTTGTCAGAAAACGCTGACACAAGCAGTATGTCTGCCCTGGCGGACTCCAGAAGGTGATCGCACGCCGTCCCGACGCAATGAGAGCAGTCACACGCACTCACAGCGCTTACAATCTAACCGGAACCCCTCTTCGCCCCCCC